>JAQZBX010006775.1:0-52257 GCA_029593785.1 Cabassous unicinctus | reverse complement strand
CCACCTCACTGTTACAATTTCTTCCATTGCTTGAATCACAGTATGTCTACAACAGAACACCACCAATTCCACTCTAGTCCACAGCTCCTCCCCCCATCCTGAGGGGACTTGGAAGGTGATGTCCACTCCACCTCCAAGTGAGAGAGGGCTTATATTCCATGGATATAGTGGATGGGATTATCCTGCCTTCAGCTGCAGGCCCTCTCCATTCCCTGGGATGGCTGTTGCCCATCGTCGTCTCCTCGCCAGGTTACTTGGATGAGTCCATTGAGCTGTAGGGTAGGAGTTGCAGCTCCACCGAGATTCCAGGCACAGCTGGCACATACGTGGGCCAGAGGATACAGTCTCTGGAAGTACACCTAAAAACTCCTGCATCACATATAGGTTTGAGTAGAAGAGACTGATGGACCATGTGCAGGGATGACTTGTTTGAGCCCAACTCTGTCACTCTCAGGAACACAGATGCCAATGAAGAGCCCACTAATTAGGCATCATTCTATGGGGCTATCCCCACTTGTATAGGACCTGGGTGTCACCAGAGCCCTTAGGCCATCCCTCCACTCTTGAATTTTCCAGGCCGTGACTAACTTGTTCTGTTTTCCTAACAGCAAAATTTCTTTCTTCCCTGATTTTTTCACTCACAGTGGGATATGTCTCAGAGTGTTTTGGTTCCTCTGTTTTCTCTTCTTCCTTCTCAGCAGGCCCCGCAAAGTTTACAAAATGTTAACCTACTTTTCGAAGTTGCTCCTCTTTCTTCTCAACCGTACATCAAGCCAACTCCTTTTGCTAGATCCCTGTTCTTTCCTTCCTTTTTCTTTGCCCTTGAGCCAAACCAACAAGCTCCTCATGGCCCTTCCTATCTGGTGGTGTCCCCGTCGTGAAAGGTGAATGCAGTCAGTTCCAGACCTGCCAGAAAGAAATGCAGCCCACCACCCCAGAGTCAGCTTCCCAGCAGCTGGCATCAAGCCAGACCTAACCCTTGACCTGCCATCCTGTGACGTAAGCCAAGTTATCTTCCCTGAACATCTGCATGCCTGAAATTCCATGGCCATGATCTCCTCATAGGACCACCATGCCTGGTTTTCCACCAAGGGCTGTGTTCTCGTGAAAAGCATGTGAAGTTCCCCTCAACAATCTGCCCAGCCTCCCTGTAACCCCTCTGTGTGGTGCCCCAGTTTTGGGTGGTTTCCCACTCATTGCTATGATGGAAACTCCACCTGCTGCTAAGATGAGGCCTCTGGACTGTGTTTCAGCCCACCGTCCTCTCGGGAAACACTCTCGCTCTCTGAGAATGTGCTGCCAAATTTGGATGGAATTTGGGGTGAGAAATACACTCTCCTAGGAGTGACTAAATTATCTCCTTATTCTTTAGTTTCTTCTTTAAGAGCAATTAAATCTAGGTGCATTTCCATTGCCCTTTCAGATCTGTCTTCTCTAAGTCCTCAGTCTTTGTTTAAAGAAAATTCCTCTCGCTCCATTTCAATCAGCATATCATATCTTTTTTCATTTTTTTCTTTCACTTTTCTACTGCTCTTAACTGACTTGACAATTAAAATTTGGTTTTTCTTTAACAAATCAATTTTATTGATATATATTAATAAAGCATTCAATTCATCCAAAGTGTACAATCAATGGCATTTGTTATAATCACATAGTTGTGCATTCATCACTTCAATTATTATTAGAGCATTGTAGCAGTTTGATATTGTTTATGAATTCTGAAAATAGATATTGGATTATGTTTGCAAACTGGTTTGTTCCTCTGGGCATATTAGATTATATTAGATTCAGACGTTTCACTTTTACTTGATTAAATAATGATTAAGGCTTTGATTGGGCCACATCGGTAGGACGTTGAGTCCCCACCCCCTTGGTGGGCAGGGACTCACAGAGAAACCACACCACAGAGAAGGGAGTTTGGAGCTTTGATCCTGGAGCCTGGGAAGTAAACCCTTAGAGAAGCAGATATGTGAGGAAGGAGAGAAGGCTCAAATGGACACAGCAGAGGCCCCAGGAAGAGAGACGAGCCATTTGTCTGATAGTCTACAGCTGGTCTTGTGGAGAGAGCAGAGGAGCTGAGCCCAGATAGAAACAAGCCCCAGGAAGAGAAGAACCCAGGAAGCCTGAACCCTTGCAGACGTCGGCAGCCATCTTGCTCCAACACGTGGCAACAGACTTTGGTGAGAAGAGTAACTTATACTTTATGGCCTGGTAACTGTGGGCTTCTACCCCAAATAAATACCCTTTATGAAAGCCAACAGATTTCTGGTGTTTTTCATCAGCACCCCTTTGGCTGACTAATACTAGCATTTTCATTATTTCAATAATAATAATAAACAAAAGACAGACAAATAAACAAGAAAATTCTTACCCTTTCAATCTCTCTATGCTTTCCCTGCTGTACATAGCTGCTATTTCTGTCTTTTCTTGCACAATTATTTATTTATTTATTAAGTAGTTTTACTGAGACATAGTCACGTACCAAAAAAAAAAAAAACAACCTAATTCTGCTTCAACTTAAATCTGTGATCCAACATGATTCCTGAAAACAGTCTGTACCAGACATAAGATATTTTAAGGTTTTTCCATGTAACTGGCTTTCTGTCTCAATCCACCATTTTGCCTAAATAGGAGGGAATTCTATTCTTTCTTATCTGTTCATTGATAAAAATACAACATTCCTATGCAGTTGATGTCAGTCTGGATCTGTTACATCTACATCAATATTCGGGGCCTGTGAAGGGAACCATCTAGAACCAACTTGAGACCATGTGGATGCAGGTAATTCCACAGCCCCCAGAAGATGAAGGAATCCCCTCTTTTCCCTGGATGAACCTCCAAATAAAACAGACATAATTTGAGAAAGCAGATCTCGTACACTCAAAGCCTAGCATTAACAATTTAAAGGCCAAAGTAACACACATTGATATTCTGTGTGTGCAATCTCGCTGCTCTTTGCAACTTAAAGTCCCAGTAACAGAATGCCAGCGTGCCACTGCAATACCCCCTGCATCCACAAATAAGCTATCCCAACTTTCTGGGCCAAAGATGAGCTTATTACACTTCAGCGTCTCCATAAGGTAACTTTCTTCCTCAGCTTTAGTGTTGGGTGTTGGCCTCAAGAGGTGCAAAGACCCAGATCCTGCTCCTGACCACCCCCTCCTGCCTTCCAGTCCAGGAATCTGGTGGAGACAAGGATCAGGTGAAGTTGGCTGGAGATTGCAGCTTTAGGCCCGGGCCAGGTGGAGCCTCCTGGTCTACCCCACATCACTGGAGCACTGGACCTACAGGCAAGCCTAATTTGGTCTCAGACATGAAAATTGATAGGATGCCTCCCCCCAGGGGGAGCAGGTTGGGCCTCCATGAGCTCAGTGCCTTGAAAAAGAAAGCAAAGAAGCACCCACTGCCCTGCCTCCATTTAGGAGGGATTAGGAGAAAGGAATGGCAGTCCCAAGGAGGGCTTCCCCACGGTGGTCCTGGTTGAGCAGCATCAGCAGCACCTGGAAACTGTTAGAAAGGCAAGTGAGTGGCCTCAACCCAGACCCCCTGAAGCAGAAATCCTGGGAGTGGGCGCAGCAGTCTGGTTTAATAAGCCCTCTAGGTGGTCCTCGTGCCTGCCAAAATTAGAGAGCCACTGTATGAACCAAAGTCAGAATTACACTCATCAGATTAGCTACTGCACCTGTGCAGAGGAGGCGGGAAGAGACCAGTTCCAAGACTTTTTATTCTAGGGGGAGAGAGAGAAGTCCCCTCTTCTCCATTGTGCAGAAAGTATCACAGATTTCTCTCCTTATTAAGGTGATTTTGCAGCAACATTAAAAAATGAGACCAAGTTAGAAGCAACTCTGACTTATTGTTGCATTGCTCTTCTCACTCCTGTTATTCTCCCATGGCTGCAAGGGCTATTCTTCCAAAAAAGCAAATCTAGCATCCCCCTCTGCTCAGAGACTATGGTGAGCTACCTCTTCCCTATGGGATGAAGCCTAACCTCTTTAGCATGGAACTCAAGGCCACGCAAAAACTTGCCTCAAAGTACCTTCTTAGCCGCTCTTAACTTGTCTTAAATTCTCTGCCTCAAATGGAGTAAGCAGCTTTGAACAAAGAAAAGAAGAAACGATTCTCCACCCTGTAGGGTGGTTTCCTGGGTCGCAAGCAGCCAGGAAGCAGGTTAGCAATGCAGATCTTCAGGTCTGCCCTCAGAGATTCGGCCCAGCTTCTGTGGAATGGGGCCCATGCATGTGCATTCTAGGGGCTCAGGCGAGTCTGCTGCGATGTTGAGAACTCCTGCTCCGTCTATTTAATGATGTGCGACGCCTGGCATACAGTGCCTGTTAACTAATGAGCGATGATGATTCAGTAACTTCCATTTTATAACATCCTCTAACCTCCCTCATCAAGACATTCAAATGCTTTGTAGCTCGCAAATATTATTTATTCTGCAAATTGAAAACGTACTATGAGGACGAAGAAAATGTACAGATTCCACATCATTTTTACGGAGAGGCCTCCTACTTAAATGCCTTAAAACTCGAAAGGTAGGGACTCCAGAGAGGGACGAGGATGGTGCAGGAAGGAACCAGGGCAGTAGGATTCCAGACACATCCGCAGGTCTGCTTTCACCACTGTCTTCATTGGGGCTCCTTTCCCGAGGACGGCGTGCACGTCTGACCGTAACGGCTGCTCAGCACTGCTCTGCCAAGCACGGCCGTGATGGCACCTTCGCCTCATTTTGCCATTAACTTCTTTACCCTGCAAAGTCTCAGAACAAACGGTCTTTGTTTGCACAAATAATGCACCAAGTTTCCAGGTACAAAGGAGAAGGCTAAGTCTGCACAGCTGCACAAGGAGACTTAACCAAGAGCCATCTTCCAGGTTAGGACCCATTTGGTGAAATCTTCTTTTTAATCTTTTCAAATGGTTTCCATTCCTGACCCAGCATTGTAAATAGTTCCACTTCATCAAACCAAGTATATGCACTTTTTGGTAAAGACTGGGAATCAGGAGCTTGGATTCTAGTTCTGGGTGTGATACCAGCTGCCGCGTGACTTTGGGCAAACCACTTGGCCCCTCAGAGACTCAGTGTTCCCATCAGTAAAATGGGCCAGGTGAGAGGAGCGGCAAGTGGCTCTCAAAATCCACCTGCACGCCCACCAGCTGATAACAGCTCCTCTTCGGAGCCTAGATATTTCACTGCTCTGACCAGTTCAGGGTGAGATATTTGCAGGTGCAAGCTTTTACGGGTGAGGAAGGGACATGGAATCAGAGCGATTTAATGGAGCCTGTGGAAAGGTTTTTAAGAATTGCCATTTCAGATGGGGGGAAAGCAAGAGATGCTATTAAGTCCTTATGCTTCGCAAGAAAAGGGCGGCTTTTCCTCGAGCTGGAGACTCTTATCAGCCTGGGATGAAAATATAACCATAAATTAAAACATCCTGCAATCAGCGGTTGCTCATCGAGAGTGTGGATATTTGACTCTGTTTATGCTGTTAACGGCAGATTGGAAGCCCGTGTGTAGAAACCGCTTCATTTGACTTTGCCAGGCTAAACTAATGTAAGTAATTAAGAGTCACTGCTTAATTAACTTCGAATGGCTATACAGAGAGTAACCTACTTCTGTTATTCTCTAAATATCAAGGTTTACCCATAGAGTAAAAACAAAATCATTTATAATGAAGTCCCACTCTTTGTTCCTGTGACATCGCTGATTCTGCGCCATGCTCTTAGGGTTATGGAATACGCAGGCCTTGCCCTCCCTTTCCACAGGGGGTCCCAGAGGTTAATGACTGTGGCAGATCTTACGGCTCGTGGTTAGTGACAAAGAGGTCTCAAACAGTTCTCATGGTAGACCAGTGCTCTTCAAACTAGTCACATAAAGGACTCATTTTTATTAAGAGAAACGTTTCCTATTTTATTCATGCTTTATTAAGAGATTTGGGACCAGGGGCGTTTTTGACATTGGTCAGTGGTGGGGCAGGGATGGGAAGAAAGGGGCACAATTCCTTGAATTTTTTTCAGATTTTCTCAAGTGCTACTTACTTATTTTTCAGTTTATCAACAAGGCAAGCTAAATGCCAGCCCCTTTCCTCATGAAAAGGTTACTTACAAGGACACATTTTAGAAATAAGTGAAATCAGAAACTTTGTGGCATGGCAAGTGCACGTGTCCCTCCCATCGGGAGGCCAAGGGAGGCCTGGCTGGCAGGGAGGGAAGATTGGAGGTCCAGGGCTGCAAGGGAGCCTCCAGAGGCCCCAGGAGGGAGGGGGCAGAGCCCCAGCACCAGCGTGTCCTGGGAAGGCCCAGCATCGACCTGGAGGAATGGATGCCGACACCAGGAAGAGCAGACGGTCCAAAGTCAGAAGGCCGGGGAGCCCTGGGGAGGGAAAGAAGCGTGGAAAAGCCAAGCCTTTCTTTACAGAACATCTGTGGGGCGATGGAAAAGCTCTGGTAGGGGATGGTGGTGCTGGCAGCATAATGCTGTGAATATAGTTAACGCACTGAATTATAGATTTAAATTAATTAAAGGGGGAAATATTATGTTGTATGTATGTGGCCACACAGAAATTTAAAAACAAAACAAAAACCCACAGAACCATACAACATGAAGAGTGAACCCTAGTGTACACCATGAATTATAGTTAACAATAGAATTCTAATAAGATTGGCTCATCAATTGTAACAAATATACCACACTAATGCAAAATATTAATAACAGGGAAAACGGCGTGTGGGGCGAGAGTATTTGGGAGCCCTGTACTTCCTGTGTAATTTTTCTATATACCTACAACTGCTTTGAAAAATACAGTCTAGTTTTAAAAAATTCAGCTAGTTGGTGGACCCAGGTCTCGAACATCCGTGGTTTATTTGCACCCCCCCGGCCTTGTGTTTGCCACATGGTGGCAGATTTCCTACCAGGATAGTGTTTCTTTTCCTTCCCTATTCCAAGAGAATAGTTATAATCCATGTCACAACAAGGGAAGGAACAGGAATCTCTTTGGGATCCCCGAGGGTGACCTACTTGGAAGGGCGAACAATTAGGTTCACCCTCTTGGGAAAGTATCTGCTTCCCCAGGAAGGGAAAGTGCTGGAAGATCTGGGTTCCTAAACTCACAAATGCCTGAACACAGCTTAGCGCAGCCATTTGGGGAGGTAGCTGTGTTGAAAGCTGAAAAAGTTCACTGGTAGAGCCAAAACTCTCTACGTTCTAACTCAGTAGCTTGAGCCACCAGATATAGCAGCACCCGCAATGGGCCTGGTCTCTGACCTGGATCAGCCTTCCGCCCCCTCCAGAGAGCTCGAGCTTGGCACCACTGCACACCCATCCGCCTGCCCTAACCCTGCGTAGACCTGCCCCATGCCCAAGCCCAGCAGCCCTGGCTCCTCAGTCTAAACGTCTGCTGAATGACCCTTAAATCCAAGCACCTTTGCCAGCCTGGCTGTTACTTCCCCAAGCCTGGGGAGAGGAAGCCCCAGACTGAAGACTCATTTCAGCAGACAGCCACTGCAGGATCTGCGCCGTGTGGGAGGGAACCCAGACCAGCTCCTGTGCTCTGAGGCAACCCTCCAGGGTCACCTTCCACTCGGCCACCTGCGCCTCTCTGCCAACCAAAGAGGAAATCATCTCTCCCACCAGGGCAGGAAGGAGGAAGGAACTGGACAACTGGACGGGAGGGTTAGCTCCATGCCTGGGACGTGGGCCCTTCCGAAGGCAGAAGCGGGCGTGGAGAGGTGGGGCATTGGGATTCAGGAGAATTACAAGTGCCCCCTTCTCCATGTAGGTGCACTCCTGGTTCAGAATGAACAAATGAATGACTCGATGGACAAATGATTGATGTTTATAGGGGATGTGTCCTGCTTTAAAGGCATCATTAGGACACCTTGTTCCTTGGCTTTAACCACTCCTGTTTCTGCAACACCTAACTTCAGCACCTCTGGCTGCCTTTCAGCCTTAGCTGCCACCTCCGATCTGGTCTGCGCCGTTACCCCACAGAAGGGCAGCCCTGCGGCCTGCTGTCATGCCCTCGCCAGGCCTCGATGCTGAAGGTAAAGTCTGGCTGCCTTTTGGAACGGGCCCTGGATTGACAATCAGGAGAACGCATGCCCACCTGCGAGGACGCAACAGGAACGTAGCGAGAGCTGTGCCTTTTGGTTCTCTAATTCCCAGCATCTAGCACAGGATAGGAACTGCATACGGCTAAGTGGAGGGGAGGGGGCGGGGTGGGAGGCCCTGGGCCTCCCTCAAGAGCTTGATCTGGTCACCTCAGTGGAAAGACTTTATAAACCATCCACTGCGGTGCCAGTAGAAGAGCTTTATGGGGTACCACTAACTCCAGGTGCCAAGATTTGAAGCTTGGTCAGCAACTTGGCATCTCTTCTTGAAGGAGCCGTGCAGGATCTTCCTGCAGGAAACAAGACCCAGAAAATGCAGCCCATGTGCTGGGTCTCCGCACCCTTTCTTTGGCACTGAATGTGGGGGGTATTTCTTCGGGTTTCTCGGTGGAGCAGGCTGTTCCCAGTCCCACGTCTCCACCACAGCAGGATAGCGATGGAGAGAGCTGGCGTCTCAGCAGAGAGCCCCAGAACAGGACCTGGCTGGGGTGGGAGGGAGACGGGATCTGCCCTGCCCTGCCACCTTTTCAGGAAGCGCATTCTCAACCCCTGCGTCAGGCTCTAGCAGGTGGCTGGCAGCCAAGGGAGCAGACTCCAGCACCAGGCTGCCTGAGGTCAAATCACAGCGAGGCCTCTTCCCAGCTCTAAAGCCTGGGTGAGTCAGCTAACCTGTCTCAGGAAACGGGGGTGGGAACAGGTCCTCACCAAATGCCGGCCATTGTCTGCCCCCCAAACTGTGCCCAGGTCCACCTCTTGAGTCAAACCTAGGCAGTCACTGGTGCAGTGCCTGGCATGCCACAGATGGCATCTCACTGAGTTTATTCTTTGCAAGGATTGTGAGGAAGGGCTTATTTTCCTCATTATATTAATAGATGGGAGAACTGGCGTCCTAAGCGGTGTTCGAGCCGGCCCAGCAATCAGTCTGGCGTCTAAAATCACCCCAGGCCTGTTCTGGGGAAAACTGAGCCAGCGGTAGACACTGTGGCTAACACAGATATCACCAAACGCCAGCGGCTGCCTGAAGACTGCACGCCACGTGGGGGTCCCGGGAGCTCGGAGCCCGGCTCCGGCAGCAGGCAGCACGCGGCACAAGACGCGGAGGCCGGCAGCAGGAAGTTCGTAGGAGGGGGACTTTAAGATGCGGCACCTAATCTCTAATTAAAGATGAAAGTGGAGCTCAAAGATCTGCGATATAAAAATGCCTTTCAGGCTTCGCCCAACTGAGTTGGAAAAACATCCAACTCAAAACCCTTGAAATACCAGGGGAAGTCAGGTTTTAGCATTTGTGTTGAAAATCTAATAATGAGGGATCAGGCCTTTGAGGAAGAGTCGATGAAGTCTGTGAACTGGATGCCCAGCAGGAGCAGTGCCCCGGTGAGGATTCTCCCCTTTTCAGCTCCGGATGAGCTGGCTGGAGCTGCCTTGGGAAGTTTGGGGAAGGAGTCGAGGGGTGCAGCAGGGGTTCAGTGCTACCCTCATCTGTATCCCCCCGATTTCTCCAGTGAAGCCCTCCGCCGTGCCAAAGGGAGAAGATATTTTCCTTCCGTGTTTTAGCGGCTGTCTTGAATCTTGCGGGGCGGGTGCAGGAGACGCCATCCGCCTGCCTCCTGGCTGCGGGATGAGGGCAAACTGCAGCCGGCTTTGATTTCCCTTCTTTTAGTAGGAGGGTCAGCATTGCCATAACCTAGAGCACTTTGTAAAGGGAATTATAGAAATGTATAAGGAATGACGGTGGTAATGCTTACAAAGGGCGATGTAATGTAGCTAAGGAGAAGTCAGGAAAACAAAACCAAAATCTGAATGGCAGCGCCATGGTTAAGTAAGCCATGGGTTTGTGATCTTATGTACAGGAAAATCGCACATTGTAGGATGGCAGGTTATGTTTTGAGGATGCTCTTTAATCATTACTTAAAAATGTTTCATAGCAATGCGAGGTATTGGTAGGTGAGGTACGATGTCCCTGTAGGATGTTATGTATGTTTGTTTTGTAAGTTCACAACTATTACTGTACATTATTGTTTATGTGTTTATGTATGAGTGAGATACTGCAATAAATTTTTTTAAAATAAGACAAAAAAAAGATACAATTTCATCTAAGAAGACGTGAGCAGGAATGGATATGAGCAAGATAAGATGCAGCCAGCGGCAGGCTGTGTGAGCTGCTCCCACACCACAGATTCTCGCCTCAGCTTTCTGACCCTCAGCACAGCCAGCCTAGAGGGTGACTCAAGGAAGCACTAACAGCAGGGAGACGGCTCCCCGTAAGGAGGCAGGAGGGCATTTCTCCCACAGTCCTCGGCCGGAGTGCACGCTCTCGGGTAGCGGGTACTGGCACCAAAGCTTTCCTCCCTGCATAACCCAGGGGATGGCCTGCCGGGTTTCCCAGGGCCTCTTGGTACACTGAGGGCCGTGAAGGAGCAAGAGCCGGGAGGCACGGACGGCTCCTGGCGCCAGCTGCCAGCGAAGGATTCGCGCACACCCTCCTGTCTGATGCTCACGCGGCCGCAGGTAGCTCTGACCTGCCTTCTGGACACTGACGCAGGCCCAGAGAAAGCTCGAATTCAGTTAGCCAGCGAGCGGCAGGGCCAGAAAGCTGGCCCCTCCCAGCCTGCACCTGGAGCAGGACGCTCACCTGCTTCCCAGCGCACAGGACGCAATTCTCGGGAGAAGCCCTGGCGCAACACCAAACAGCTCCGAAGGGATCATTTGACTCTCAGACTTCTCAGGATTTCCTAAGCATTCGTGGATGATTGTGTTTACTTTTAAGTGACCCCACCTTTCGGATTCCCTGCCCCTCCCCTAAAGCCCCCTTGGCTCCCACCATTTCCAGTTGACTTGAAGACTTCTTTAGGCCATTCTTTACTTCTGCCTGATAATGGACCTCCCTCAGGACACACAGAACCTCCATGGTTGGTTAGTGACCTCAGCCTGGCCCTGCGGCTTCTGCAGTTCAGGTGTGAAACCCATCGCTGGGCTATTTCTGTCAGTCAGGTTCCCAGAATGAGCCCAAAGCAATGAGTCAGTTCTGAGCGCGCTGCTGAGTCCTTCCCGCGTGGCAGGAAGGGCTGCCTCCCTGCACCCCCTGAGCATGTTTCATTCTATCCAGCACGCAGAGGGGATGGCGAGCCAGGGGCTTCGAATGCTAGTCAACTGGCCCAAAGAGCATGTCCTGGAATGGAAAAGGGACTGGGAGCCAGCGCCCTCCTACGTCGGTCCCTGGAGCAGAAACAAGACACGCCTTCATGCTGGGGACAGGCGCACGCGTCGGGAGCCTTGAGAGGCACGGGCATGGCCTCTGACCCAGCAGTTTGCTTCCCAGAGGTTATTCCAAGGAGACAAGGAGGAAGGAGGACAGAAGTTCACTAGTAGGATGTTCCCTAAAATAAGGCAAAACTGGGAACAAATTGTCCAAAAATCAGAGTTTGTTTAAATAAATGGGACTCTATTCACCCTCATAGTGCAACAGCGAGCATTCATAGAAAAGCTATGTTATAGAATTATTGACTTTAAAAATATTTTGATGGATTTAATATGAGAAAATTGGGTTAAAAAACAATCTGTAAAATATCTCGGTTCTTAAACATTTTAATGTGTGTGTACAAAAAAATCTGGAGGGACATAAGGATATATTCTAAAATGTTAATAGTTATTTCTAGGAATAAGGTAATGTCAGTAGTTTCTTATTGCTTCACTCTGCATCTCTGTATTTCTTTCATCTATAGTAAACATGTATTACTCTGTAAAAACGAAAAACAAATTTGAAAGCAAAACTGAAACAAAGCCTACCAGAGCCTCAGCTTTGCATTTCTGTGTATAGGGGAGAAAAGAACCAAGATATGAAAAGTCTGATAGAGCCAGGCCCAAATATTCCACGATGTTCGTTGTGGTATTGCCAGGGGCAGAATCAAAGACTTAAAAACCTTCATACCAGGTGGGGGTGGGGGGAGGACCCCTGAGTAAACATGCAGCTGCCCCTTAGGGATGCAGCCAGGGCTGTCAGTAAAAGTGACCCAAAGTTCTTCTCCCTAATGTTTTCAGGTTAAAATTGCGACCAGGACTGAACAGGGAGGTGAAAGTCGACCAATTTTTATAATGTTTGTGAGAAATGTCTTTCCATCCAAACCTCCCCATCTCTGATTTCACAAGGACACACCGACCCCAGCGTACCCAGCAGTGGCTTCCGGTGACTTCCAGGCAAGCAGAAAGCACTTGGCAATCAGGATAATGCTGTTCCCAGGTGAATAAACATAGTTCAGACTTGTCTGTCACCAAAAGGCCTCAAGGAAATAGAAGACATAAATGGGTATAATTTTAGTTCCAAACTGCTTTTAAACTATGTTCCAGCACAGTTAATACATAGCAAAGTGTGCTAATGTACGTCAGCACTTCTTTTCCTTGAAAGTTGTTTACTTGTATTACTGAATGTAAAGATGATCCCAGACTTTCATCTAAAATAGCATCCAATAAAGTAAATGTTTTCCTTTGCCCCATTCCTTTCCCCTAGTTTTGGGAAACTTTCATTCTCCCAGTCCTCTAACAAAACTTTATTAGTGCCTCTTAAAAAACACAAATATGACCATGTCCTACGCAGTGGTTTTCCTATTTTACCCTATGGAAGCTCCAAGTCAAATCTGAGCTGCTGTGAACATGGTTAAGGTGTGTTCAAGGCTTAACAATGTTAGAAAAGGGAAATGCAAATTAAAGCCACAATTAGATGCCACTTCATGCCTACAAGGTTGGCCATAATTAAAACAAAAACAGAAAATAACAAGTGGTGGAGAGGATGAAGACAAATCGGAACTCTAGGGCAGTTTGGGTGGGAATGTAAAATGGTGCATCCACTGTGAAAAGCAACACAGAGGCTCCTCAAAATGTTAAATATAGAATTACCACTTGACCCAGAAATCCCATTTCTACATGCAAAGAGTATGAAAACAGGATCACAAACAGGTACGTGTGCACCAATGTTCACAACAGTTATTCACAAAAACCAAAAGCTGGAAACAACCCGAGTGCCCTTCAGCAGATGGGTGGGTAAATTATAATGTTAGTCATACACACAGTGGAATAGTCTTCAGCCATAAGGAACAATTAAGCCATGATACATGCTGCAACATGGAAGGAGCTTGAAAACAATTTGCTCAGTGACATAAGGAAGGCACACAGGACAAAAATTGAGTATCACTTATAAGAGATGGCTAGAAATAGCAAATTTGCAGAGCTCGAAAGCAGATTAGAGAGGAAAACGAAAAAGAATATGGTCTCAAAATTTCAGGAAATTGGCTTGCGGGGAGATTTTAACATGTCAGACAGCCACTGTCCCCAGGGCCGCGGGAGTCCCCGCCCTGCATTTCCCTCTGCTTATCAGACTCCTGTCGGTCCCAATGCTCGCCTTGCTCTTTCCTGCCCCAGTGGCTCTCCACACTCTGCCCCAACCCCGTGAGCCCCTCACTACCCTGGGCTCCTGGGAAGTGCCACTGGCCTGTTTGCTCAAGGGGCACTTCCCCTCATGGGCCCATCAAGGTCAAGGGCTGCATGTGCTGCACTTCCTCCCGTACCTTACAGAGAATCCCGTCATTGCAGGAGTCACCTTCAAAAGTAGATGCCCAGACAGGGGATGACAGTAAATGCATGTGCTTCAAGAGGAAGAACAGCGTGGGGAGTCTGCAGGCTGCTCCCGGCACGAAGGCACTCTCGGAAGGACGGAGGTCAGGGAGCTTTCACCACCTGCCTTTGAGCAATCAGGAGCACCTGCGAAAATGCCGCTCAGGTGTCTTCATGTCTTCATTCACCTTTCCTCCCAAGTACCCTCTGAAAGCATATCTCTAAAAGTCTTCCACCGAACAGGTTGTGGGGGAGAAAAGGAAAACAGTTTCTGGTCAGAACAATGGCAAAGAGCACTTTTATTTCTTCAGTCCTACCCAGGCCTTTAAAACCCTGCTGGGCATTTCGAGTCAGAGCACCCTTTCTGACAGCGCCTCCCCCGGGTGAGGGTCCCTTGATGCGCGTCTAGAAAAACAGGTCCTGCAAACTGGGCAGAGTAGGTGACGTTCCTTGTCAGTTATAAGCAGGGCTGTGACGGCCAGGAAATGGAGGCGTACTCTCCAGGGCACGCGCACGTGCAAGTGAGAGGGCGGGGCAAGGCCAGCTGCTGCACGTGTCTGCTCACTGCCCTTGCTAATCACTTTGACTAGAATGCAAGTTAGATCCTGGGGACATTAGTTTGGGCCTGACTTAAACTTCACACTTCATATTTGCTGTGGGTTTTTGGGCCCCCAGGGCCTTATCTATAGAGATGGGGGGGGGGGGCTTGAAACAGGCCCCGATCCTGGGGTTTGTAAACCTGGAGTCAAGGCACTGGAGAAGCCACCTGCACGTGTGGTGAGAGGAGCAGAGCCAGAAAAACCTCCCACGGCAGAAAACCATGTGAAAATGTACAATTTGATATATTCCGATAAAAACACACACTGATTTACTAATTCCTACATAATAGCACAGACCAAATTATTAGATTAGCAAACAAAATAGATCCGAATGAAGAAAGGCGTCCACACTGCAATTTAAATGAACTTCTTTTGTTCATCAGTATCACTGCAAATGAAAATATCTCGTCTCAGCCTTCCTTATGTAATAATGATTTCATAAAACAGAGATTTCGAAGGCATAACCTTTGTAGCATTATCCTTTCTTTAAAAATCACCATATCATTATAGACTTATACAATCCATTTTCCAACCTATTCAAGGCACATTATAAACTCTATCATTGTCAGAAACAGGAGACCTCTGGAGCTGGGATCAGGAGACGCGACAGTTACCGACTGGTCGAATGATGTTAGGCACGTCGTCTGCTCCCCAAACACTCTGAGGTTCTAGCCCTGGGGCTGCCCACGCTGGTGATCACAGGTCCACGTGCCTGCTGAGGACATGAAGTGCGGCCGGCCCTAAGAGGCGTGCTGTGAGGGCAGAATGCACACCATTTTAATCCGAACCTCACATTCGTAAATTTCATATTGAATACATATGGAAATGATAAGATTCTGCATGTATTGGGTTGGTTAAAATATATTGTTAAGTTACTTTCACCTGTTTCTTTCCCCCTGTTTTTAATGCGGCTACTAGAAAATTTTAAATGACACGTGTGGCTTGCTTTAATTTCTACAAAGGGAGCTGTTCTGAGCTGTTGAATGAGGTGGCTGTTGAGAATATTTCAGGGTTGCCTTCCAACTCTGTACTTTGCAGATGTAATGTTTGATGGGTAATACAACTGGGAAAGAATTGAGGCATAATTCTTGACAGGAAGAACCAGATGAGATAATGTTTCGGGGGACCCTGACATTAAAACTCGCACTGTTAACGGGCTGTGCCGGAGGGGCGAGGGCTACTAGCTAAAGGAGCAGAAAACTCTGCGTGGTCAGGACTGGTACCGACAGCAAATTGCATTTCCTTTCTTCTGTGCCTCATTGGCCCAAAGAGCTGACACCGGTTGGAAGTTTTTGAGAAGGGTTTTTCAACCTTGGTTGAACAAGAGAGAAGAAGGGTTTAAGGAAGAGACACCAGAGCAAGAAGCCCTGACTTTCTGACTTGTCCCCAAGCCCTTGGACCACCCCCCCGCCCCACGCATTCTCCTCAAGCCTCAGTCTAAGCCCCTAGAGCAGACATCAACAGACGGCTTCATGGAAGAAAGGAGGGACTGTGAAAGTAAGGGCACTGTAGCCGGAAGAGGTTTCAGGGGAAACGCTCCACAGCCTTTCCCTTAGAGAATAAGAAAAAGGAAATTGGAGTCACTTAAGTCGACTCTGGAAGAATATGACCAGAGTGAAGCTCTTTTACATATCTGATCACCACATAGCTATAGAAACAGGTCTTTGGAATCCTGACTTATAATTTCAGAGATGTCTAAACAAGGAATGATGGGAAGTTGGTAGACCAGAACCCTGAAACTGAGTTCTAGCGAGACCACTCAAAAAATGGAAACAAGAAAATCTGTGAAGTTGCTTGGGATGGGCAAAATAAGCCTGAATATGGGTCTTCCCAAGAATACGAATTCCAGAGAAAACAGATCCTTTGCTAATGTTTCTCAACTGAGGAGGGACGCGGTAGCGTTTTGGGAGGTACAATTCCTTAGTAAGTGGAAAGTCTAGCACTTCCCAGTCTTTGTGACAGCTAAAACCACCTTCTTATTTTCCCAGAGACCATAGAGATTGGCACTGCCCCCTTTCTGTCCCTTCTTGAGAGCCACTGAGGCTCAACATCTTATCCCACTCAAATCCTACCGCAGTTTTACAGATAAGATAGGTTCAGAGAAGTAAAGTGACTCTGAACAGTCTTTGGATTGTCTGGTGGTAGAGTCTGGCTGGACTCTAAGCTTCATAACTCAGTCCATTGCATCCTGTCTTGGATTTGTTCAGTAATCCAGCGTAGACTCCTAATTCTACCGCAAGCATGGCTATCTCTGGTAGAAGGGCCACCCAATCTGGTGCCACAAAGAGGAAACATCTCTTAGTAGAAGGTGATTTATTGCCAGTGCACAAGCAAGGAACTGGGGGAATCTTCCCCAAACCAGTTCAGAGTGAAAATGGGAGCTAGGGTTTTTATAGGAAAGGAGAGGGGCAGGGGAGAAGAACATCAAGTGGTGTCAGGGAAAAGGCTACGTTCAACTTCTCAGCCCTGCATTGTCTCAAGCACGTTCAATTTGTCCTTGGTTCCAGTGGCTAGTAAACCACAATTGAGCAAGCTCATGGCTCCTTTCTCAGCCGACCAATCAAGGACATCAAGCTTTTTGTCTCTGATAAAAGTTACATATTTACCCCATTCTGTTTGGTTTTGCTTTGAGATGTTATCTTATTCCTGTAAGCAATGCAGAGAAGGTCTGTTTAACATCCTTCAGGGAACTAAGTGCAAAGAATAACCTTCTAAAATTAGACTAATAGAAAACCAGCTCAATTAGTATATGACAATTTTCAGAGCTGCTTAAGTGAAGAAAGTTTAATAAGCACATTTTCCAGCTATGTCTAGCACATCCTGGAGCAGTCTTATTCATTGCCTTGGCCGCACTGCATTGCACCTGACCATTGCAAGGAAACTTCCAACAATCTCTTTAGCAAATGAACATCTGTGGGTCTATTGATCACAGGTGAAGGAGATAAAACGTTTTATGTTCAAAAGCTACTTCAAATTTTCTGGGGAAAAAAAGATACAGTACAAACGAAGTTCCAAATAAATTACAATAAACCTTAAAATATTTATTATTAGACATCTGTTTCATCTAATCAGTAAATAACTGCATCAGCCTTGAAGACTGAATCAACTTTGGCTCAGCCTTTGCTGGAGGAAGCTTTGTTCAGTTGAGAGTGCTAGTGAGGATAGCTCCAGAAAGTTTCACAAGTGAATCCTGCTCTGCAGAACAGAACAAAGGAAAATGATGAAAGCTTCTTTATTAGGACTGCACTGCTACAGTGTTGTTATGTTAGAGAAGTGTGATGGTTAGGCTCATGTGTCAGCTGGGCCAGGTAATGGTGCCCGGGTGTGTGGTCAAGCAAGCACTGGGCTAACTGTAGTACAAAGGCATGCCATGGACTTCAATCATCAGTGAGTTGATTGCATAGACGGCTGACCACATCTACAATCAGCTGAGGAGATTGCCGTCAGCAAAGAGTGGCAATTTCTCATCCAATCATTTGAAGGCCTTAAAAGGAGAAGTAATTTCAGCATTCAAAGAGAGAATTCCCATCTCTACTTCAGACAGCCAGCATCTCCTGGGGAACTCATCAAGGACTTCCTCAGAGTCCCTGGCTTGCAGCCTGCCCTAGAGAATTTGGACTTTTATATCCCCATGGCCGTGTGAGATAATTTTATAAAATCTCATAAAATTTACAGATATCTCCTGTCGGTTCTGTTACCCTAGAGAACCCTGATAACACCAGGGTTTTTAGATCATGGGCAAGCCTGGAGGAAAAATGTATTATACTCACTGGTATGAAAGTTTTAAAGGGTAACACTGGTTTTGAAAATTGATTTATTGATAATGTTATGTGAAAAAAGTAGAATCTCAAAAACAAAAAAAAGTCTCACCTCATAAGGGAGTCAGACAGAGCAGACTTCAGCTCACTGAATCCAACTCTTCATTTCAACTCCAGGGAGATGAAATAACCCTTCCTCACAGAATGGTGCTACTACTATCTATGGCACAGTGATAATTGGCACAATGATCTTCAAAGAATCAGGAAAATAAGACAGGTTATTCTTCTCAAAGAAGTATTCAGCAGCTTGTTTCCCCACCCCCTTTGTTTCTTTTGGATCTTTCAAAATCACTGGTGTAACAGAGGGTGTTCAGTATATATTCTTTTCCTTTAAAAAATGGGAAGAAATTTACTCAACAAGTGCAAAATACTTGAGATGTAGATATCAATAGGAACAGATCTGCCTTTGGTCAGCTAAGTTGTATAACGCTATGAAAGACACTCGTAGGTTGATCTGCTGGCTTAGAAACCCAGTCAGGTGCAGAGCAAAGGTTTCAGACTCTGACTCCCCCAACGCCGTCTCCTGTTTCTGTACAACAGAGTCCACCCAGGGCTTTGGGTCCCGATGCTGAGCCTCTACCTCCAGGAGATTTGAAAATACAATTTAAGACTTCTGTTTCTGAGAAAGAGGGAGTTATCTTTGATACACCAATTATTCCACCAAAAACAACCAGAGAAAGTCAGATAAACCACACAGGAACAGCATGTATCTGCAAGGTCAGAGAAGTGAAGAGGAATAAAGGTGGTGAAGATGCAGAGGGGAGGCCCTCACAGAGGAGCCCTGAAGACCTCAGCTTCAGCTGGAGGCTTGGCCCATCCCTGAGAATCGGGGCTGGTCCCGGGCAGAGAGCCCCGGCTGCGTGGCAGAGCCTCGAGGAGCTGTTCCTAGTGCAAGGGACAGAGAGACAAAATTGGGGGGTTACCTGGCCCCATCAAGCCAGTTTTCACCATCAAACACACTAAATTCTGAAAGTGCACAGGGCTGAGCAGGAGATGAGAAATAAGTCAAATATTTGAAAAAGTAGAGTGAGTTTTCCCGCAGGCTTATAGGGTTTAGGAAACAAACAAACAAAACTCTGCAGAGTGGCTATGGCATCAACAGGTGAGGCTTGAAAGCTCTTGGGGAAGCAGAGGCTGCTCACTGAGGCAGCCACGTTTTCCCTCCGGCCACTTGGCTGTCCAGGA
The DNA here is from genome assembly GCA_029593785.1 of Cabassous unicinctus. Classification (NCBI taxonomy): domain Eukaryota; kingdom Metazoa; phylum Chordata; class Mammalia; order Cingulata; family Chlamyphoridae; genus Cabassous; species Cabassous unicinctus. The sequence continues at coordinate 32,945 of JAQZBX010006775.1, read as the reverse complement.
AGCTCTCCAGGCTGAGAATCTTCCACTGGCCCCAGCAGAGAGCTGCTGCCCCAGTGCAAAGGGCCCAGCAGAACTTTGGGTGGCTGTCTGCGAGCGACAAAACAAAAGATTCGAAGGATCTAAAAACTGAAACTGGGGAAATGGATGTGACTCAAGTGATTGGGCTCCCGTCTACTATGTAGGAGGTCCAGGGTTCGATTCCCGGGGTCGCTGGTGAAAGGTGAGCTGGCCCGCACGGAGAGCTGACCTGAGCAGAGTGCTGGCCCACACGGAGTGCTGGCCCGTGCGGAGAGCTGGCGCCGCAAGATGATGCATCAAAAAGATACACAGAGGAGAGACAATAAGAGACACAGCAGACCAGGGAGCTGAGGTGGGCAAGAGATTGAGCACCTGTCTCCCACTCCAGAAGGTCCCAGGATCGGTTCCCAGTGCTGCCTAAAGAGAAGACAAGCAGACACAGAAGAACACACAGACAGCAGACAGCGAGTGTAAAACAACAGCAGGGAAGGGAGCAATAAATAAATAAATAAATCTTAAAAACGGAAGCTGGTCTTTGCCTTAAGACACAGCTTCCTATGCAGGGCAGGAGACTGAAGAGGTAAGTTGCACAGTTCCTTCGTTCCACAGAGGGCCACACCTGACAAGCAGGGCCAACCAGAGGCTGCCTTACAAACACCGCCACTGAGGCGCTCCGTGCTCCGCTCTGTCTCTGAATGAAACACGGTAGCGTCTGGGGACTCCACCATTGCCACACCTACTCTCCAGCTCATCGGACTCACCCAGGACAGCTAACAAGGAGAGGATGATGGACAACAACCATCCCAAGGAACAGAGAGAGTCTGCAACTGCAAGCAAGACAGTCCCACCCATCTGCCCCGTGGGATCTAGGCCATCCTCTCAATTAGAGGCAGAGTGGGCATCACCGTCCCAGAATCCTCGGGATTGGGGAATGAACGATGCACTAGAGTAGACTTACTGATATTCTACTATAGACTTATTGTGATTCTAGCAATGGAAGAACTTTTATTGATGTGGAGGCAGTGGACACCGGAGGTTCTGAGGGGAGGGAGAGGGAAAAATAGGTGTAATACGGGGGCATTTTCAGGACATTGGAATTGTCCCGAATGGTGTTGCAATGACAGATACAGGCCATTTTATATCTTTTTATAACTTATAAAATTCTGCAAGAGAGAGTTTATAATGTAAACTATAATCCACACTTAGTGGCAATGCTCCAATATGTGTTCAAGTGTAACAAATGTACCCCACTAATGAAGGACATTGTTAATGTGGGAAAGTGTGGGAGGGGGAGGGAGCGGAGCATATGGGAATGCCCTACATTTTTTATGTAACATTTTTGTAACCTAAGAATCTTTTAAAAATAAAAAAGCAGATTTTAAAAATTTATTAAAAAAATAAATAAATGCAATGTCCACCATTCGGTCAAAATGAAGACGCACGTGAACAGGCAGGATGTTATGACAAAATCTAAAAGAAGAGAAACATAACAGAAGCAGAGTCAGGAGAAGCAGGGAGTACAGACAAGGAGTTTTAAATGGATATGACTAATATTTTGCAGAAAATTAAGGAAAAGATGGACAAAATAGAGTAAAAGATGGAGAGCCTTCATAATTGATTAGAATCTATGGAAACCATCTACCTGGACAATGGCTCAATGGATAGACGTGACCAGGGATGGGGCAGAGCAGAAGACACAGGGCTGGTGAAGTGGAAGACGGGGCAATAGGTGAGATCCAAAATACAAGCTTAGAGAGGAAAAAGAAAAGCACTGCGGGAAAAGCATTAGGGACTTGTGAGCTACAATCTATTTGCAGACAACAGGATTGTGTATGAGAAAATATGAGACTCTACAGTCTAATAGAATTAATTGAGTAATGTTACTGGATTCAAGGGTTATATCAAAATCAATTGTATTTCTGTACACTGGCAACAAACAATTGAAAATAAAACAATTTAAAACCTTTGAAAATGTGCCCCACACTCTCTCACGGGCTGCTGGTGCACCTCGAGTGAAAGCTGTCCAAGCTGCCCAGCTCTGCCGAGGCCACGCAGGTCCTGGGGCAGACGCGGGGGCACCCAGGGCCGGCGCCAAAGCCGTCCTCTTCCTCAGGACTCCTCACCAGCCTTCCCTTTCTCGCCCTGGGCTTCTCAGGGTCTGGTCACCCGTGCGGGCTGCAGTCCCACCTACCGTGCCACGGAGTGTCTTCTGTGCCTGGGTCTCTCTCCTGGCGGGCGGTGAGCCCCTGGAAGTGGGCGCATTCCCCGAACACAGCTGAACAGCCCACACTTAGCATACGTGCTGGTCCGTGTCTGCCAGATGAATGAATGAATGAGAAGTGGATACTTCTGTCCAAAAGGGGGCAGTAAGAGCGAAATTGGGCAAATCAAACATAGGTTGGGAATGGAAACAAGATGGGAAAATAAAAGCTAGAAACCAATCCCTGGGATGACAGAGAGCTGGGGGGAGAGTGAGGCTAGAGGCCGGGGAAGTTTCACCGCGAGGAGGGTTTGGCGGCACAGAGCTCCCTTAAATTGGGTGCTGGCCGCATGGCGAGGGACCGTCAACCTGTTGAAAGCACCAGGGCAGGTGGGGGCGCAGCCTGACTCAGCCCTTTAGCAGAGTCACTCTGCAAGTCTCACCCCCTTTTGCACAAAGCCCGCCTGCCATCCAATGCCACCATCCTCTTCTGGAAGATTCTGCGCAGTGGTAGGTCCAGCACACACATAGCTACCACGCCATCGCTCCAAGACTCGGTGCTGTGGGGCCACGGAGGTGGCTCCAAGGAATAGCGCAGGCAGGCTGGCGGGAGCCAGTCCTGCAGGCCTCCTCCTGGGAGGCGAGGCCTTGTTAAAGCCCCTCCTCTGTAAGAGGCTCGTTTAATCCGACAGACGCACTGATTTCCTCATTTCTTTCTGAATGAAGCACACAGAAAGCTGACGCTCTGCTCACAAAGCTGGGTTAAGATCACGGGATTTGGCGTATGGGGTTAAATCTTTGCAGACCGTTAATGAGGAGTGTTTCCTTAAGCCTCTTGCTCAAATTTTCTGGGCCTCAGTGTCTATGAAACGCATATAATAGTACTTACCCAGTAATAGCGAATGGAGGGGGTTGTTACGCAGACTTGGGGAGCTAATACTCATAAAGCACTAGGTATATTACCTGGCAAGCAGTGTGCTTGTAAGCCATCATGTAAGGCAAAGAAACCCTGGGCCCCTCACGGCCAACCTCACAGTAACATCACGTTTAAAAAAAACAAAGAAAAAACAAGCAAAAACAGTCTTCCTCCACCACCCAATAAATACTATCAAGTTCAGTCCTTAAAATCTCTAGTCTCCTGAGAAAACACCTTCTTTAGGCAAAGTATCCTAAACTTTCTCTTTTGCCATTGATGCTTTTCAAAATACCCTTCACAGCACTGGCAATTCATTTCCAACACTCGCGCGGCCCTCCGCCTCGCCCTGCCTTCCCGCCTCGGCGCTCCTGCCCCACGCATTCCCCCGGCTCCTGCACTGACTTAGCGAGTCGGCGAGGGCCCTTGTGCCCAGCTGTGTGCTCAGTGCGCTGCTGGCGGGTGAACTAAGCAGCCATGCTCCTGACCTCCCCCTCTTCCATCTCTTCCATCTCTTTATTCCGTTCACGCTCCCAGAAACGACTTCCCATCTCTGGAAAATCAAGGAACAAATACGCATCAGCCATTTTCTCCTCACCCAGAATCCATTTGAAAATTGTCTTTCTAGGTTATTGAAGCTGCTTTCCTTGTCCTTATTACAAAGACAAAATGATATAATTTGAAAATGACCTACAGAATCGTTATCACCGAAGCCCAGGGCTACGCTGTGGCAGGAGTAGGCACCAGATCTGGAGAAGGAAGTACACGTGGAGGAGGTGGGAGAAGACTAGAAGAAGCTGTGCGGAGAAAGACTGCCGAGGCCACCGAGCCGAAGGCCTGCGGAGAGCTCAGGGTGCCTCGCTGACCTGGCTCAGAGCCCAGCTTGCCAGAAAGAGAGTGAACTTCCCGTAGGCCTAGCTCCTATTTCTCATGCTGCAAACAAACTGGAAACGTCTCAAAGTTCAGGCTTAGACATCCCGTAGCACCTAGCCCTGCTGCGAGGGTGAGAGAGGGTCATGGAAAAAGAAAGGAATAAAACGGGAGAGGCAAGGGGGAGGAAGGGAGAGGTGGACAAGAATCGGGAGCAGGTGATATAAAAGGTGGCAAAAGCAGGAGAGAGGCATTCTCTGCCAAGGAGAGTCGGCGGCGGGTACGTGTAAATCGGCATGTCTGCCTCACAGACCACCTGGCAGGGCCCAGGTTTAAGCTCCCCTCCGACGGCCTCTTTAGAAGTTGACCAGGAGGGGCCTCTGGAATGCCAGTGGGTTCCAGCTGTCCACCTGCAGTGCTTTTGTGCAGAAGGCAAAACTGGCTCCACCCTTAGGAAGGGCACGGAAGCCCCTGGGAAGACAGCTACACGTTACCAAGTAAAGAACTGAAATGTACTGATTGCACATAAAATAAACAGCTCTTATTTTTTTATGTGCATTTGCTGTTTTTCTTTCTCCTTGTGTTTCTGTTACATTGTTCCCTAAACTAATTACCTAATTACAGAAGGTGAAAGCGTTTACAGGATTAAAGTGAGATCCCTCACATGGAATGTGGAGGTAGAGATGTTTATTAATTGCTCCACTGGAAAATGCTCCAACCCCTCTCACAGTCACTGAATCATTCATTAATCTGCCCCCTCCACGTGTGTGTTTACCCAGCACTAATCTCTCTAAGGTGCTACTAAATACCGCCGGCCATTTATACCAAGTCCCTTAATTAATCACATTAGCGGGCATGTGTTGACCCTCTTCTCTCCTGCATGCTATTCATGCAATTTCCAAGGGAGAGAACCAACTGCAACACACATTTCTATCAAAGGCTGCAAGGCACTTTGTAAGCAATTATTCCTTTAAAATTGGAGTCACCAGCGTTTCAGACAAGAGAGGTCAAATGTAGCTATTTTTATTTTGACATATGGGTGTGGCTGAAAGTTTTCTTCTGCTATATGTTTTGTAGAGGAGGACAACACACCATATACTCAAGACAGAACCTACTGTTCAAAGCATGGACGGCTACAAAGCAGAGATTCCTGTCAGCGACATGCCTTTCTTCAGGGCAGGTGCCTTGGGCAATGGGTTCATTGAGGGAAACCAAGTGATGCTGCAGGAACAGAGGGCTCCAGGAGCTCAGCCGCTCACCATGACAAAGGTTTGTGCCTCTGCATTAGTCAGCCAAAGGGGTGCTGATGCAAAATACCAGAAACCGGTTGGCTTTTATAAAGGGTATTTATTTGGGGTAGAAGCTTACACTTACCAGGCCATAATGCGTAAGTTCCTTCCCTCACCAAGGTCTGTTGCCACGTGTTGGAGCGAGACGGCCGCCGACGTCCGTGAGGGTTCAGGCTTCCTGGGCTCCTCTCTTCCTGGGGCTCTGTTTCTCTCTGGGCTCAGGCTTGCGTCTCTCCACAAGGCCAGCTGTAGACTATCAGGCGAATGGCTTGTTTCACTTCCCGGGGCCGTCTCTCCTTCCTCAGGACCAAGCTCCTCTGTGTGCTTACTTCCTGGGGCTCCAGCTCAAAAACTCAGCATCTGAACTCCAACTCTGTCCTTTGCCATGCCTTTTAACTGTGAGTGCCCCCCCCCACCAAGGGGTGGGACTCAACACCCTACTGACACGGCCCAGTCAAAGCCCTAATCATAATTTAATCACACCCAGAGGAACAGACCACTTTACAAACATAACCCAATATCTATTTTTGGAATTCATAATAATGCTAAACTGCTACAACCTCTTTCTTGGAAATGCCAGGGCAGGTCTTTGTGACACAGTTGTGGCTGCTAGTACAGCCTGGCCACATGGGCAAAACAGAGTACTAAGGCCGGAATTTAGGAAGAGCTGCTGGGAGGGAGCAGGGGTCCTGCTGGGGAAGAAGCCTGGTGGAATCCTGTACTTGCAGCGGTGGAACTTGGGCCAAAGGGTGCAGCAGGAGGCACTGGAGAAGCAGAGAGTGGCCAGGAGGAAGCCAGGAAGGGAATGGAAAGGAGGCGGGAAGCTCGAGAAGGCAAACCTGTGTCTTTTGCACTTCGCAAAGGGTCTGTCGGTCCCCGGATCCTGGTGCTCTGGCTTCCAGAGCTTTCTTTTCACTGAGCTCCTGGGAAAGCGAGGTCGGAGCAGTGCTTCCAGATACATTTGCTGAATTTTCAGGGAACGAGGGACTAGCTTAGACACCAGAGGTATGTAAATGAATCCCATGTCTCATTTAGCATGTTGACTCGCATATTAATTTTAAAGAAACTATCCCCTACAGCATTATCGTGTTTTAAAGCTGAAGCTGCATTTTTATTGATGGGAAGGTGAAAGGGTGAAACTCTAATGTAGAAACAATTAACACTGTACAAAATAAACTATATAAAGAAGAAAATGTGTTAAAACAAAATGCTACCCCACAAAAGATAGAAATCTACAGTGAATTCCTGCAACAACACATTTCAATTTGGGGGGAAAGCTGAAGAAAGCTTTATTCTTTTAATCTAAAAGCAGGGCAGTTGGTTTATTCTGAAATCCCAGGAGGGTCTCTATAAAATGTCAATGTTCCAGACATAATTTAAAGAGACATGGTCTCGCTGAGCTGGTAACACACCTCTTCCCATACCAGGTAATCATGACCTGCAGCTTAGCCTAAGCCACTGGCCCTCCCTCCCCACTTGTAGGGAAAAGTCACTTTGCTTAAAGTGTAAAAAGTGTGGACCTGAACCCCCCAACCCCCGGCCCCTGCTAAGTCGATTAACCTCACGCCTGTCCTTTAGAGCCCAGCTCACAACGCTACCGGATAGATCTGCCAGGGAAGCACCCCAACTGTATTAGTCAGCCAAAGGGGTGCTGATGCAAAGTACCAGAACTCTGTTGGCTTTTATAAAGGCTATTTATCTGGGGTAGAAGCTTACAGTTACCAGGCCATAAAGAGTAAATTACTTCCCTCACCAAAGTCTGTTGCCACGTGTTGGAGCAAGACGGCTGCCGATCTCTGCGAGGGTCCAGCCTTCCTCTTCCTCTTCAGACTCCGTGGTGCCAGCTTCTTCTGACCTCAGCTGTAAGCTGGGATAAGGCTCATCTCTCTCCCTGGGACTCATCTCTTCCTGGGCTCAGCTGCTCTGTTCTTTCTACAAGGCCAGCTCTAGACTCTCAGGCTCTCTCTCTTCCTGGGGCCTCTGCAGGGTCTACGGAGCCGTCTCTATTCCCCTGAGTTCTTCTCCTGAGTGTTTACTTCCTGGGGCTCCAGCATCCAAACTCCAACTCTCTCCTCTGTCTGTTGTTTTCTCTGTCCCCATCAAGGGGATGGGGACTCAACATCCTACTGATATAGCCGAATCAAAACCCCAAGCTTAATTTAATCAAGTAAAAGTGAAACCTCTGAATCTAATATGCCCAGAGGAACAGAGCAGTTTACAAACACAATCCAATATCTATTTTTGGAATTCATAAACAATGCCAAACTGCTACACCGACCCTCTCGCCCACGGTGCTCTCGAGTTCCTGCAGGGCTTTCACGCAGGCTCTCTCAGCTCTTCCTCCTAAGAGTCCTCTGGGAAGCGGCAGGGCTGAACACTATTTGTAAGGAAGAAGCTGAGAATTCACCTGAGATCATGAAACTGGTAGGCAGCCGAGCCCCGGTGACTGACTCCTCATCCAATGTCACCACACCTCCTCGCAAGTGAGCAAAGAGTCCAGGAGACAGAGGCCCACACTTCATCCTTCGTCCGGGACTATGGGATGCTGAAAAATACTTAAAAGGTCTCTGATTTTAACTCTGTATCCAATCATCTCTTCTGTGTATGTCCCCAATATTGAAGGATCTTGGAAGGGATAATTTGATTTAAACAGTTTTATTGCTAAAGAATTTTTTGAATCATAAAAATCAGTAAGGAATGCTATTATTCTAAAATTATTCAGCTCTGTCATATTATTTTCTAATATAATATCTCTAAATATTGATGTCAGCATGTTAGAGCTAGAAGTAATTTCACAAATCATCTAGTTCATCTCTCTCATTTTATGGGCAACGAAACTGAGGCCAAAAGAAAGGAAATAACTTTCTCCCGTTGACATATATTCACGGCGGAGCTAGGACAGACACCGCAGTCTCCCGAGACCTAGGTCCGTGTACCTTCCACCCGAACCACCTGTCCTAACCACGGACCTCCCATTAGGGCCCTCTGAGAAACGTGCTCTTAAGCAGGTCACACCGACACTGGCAGTGCTGGTGAGCCTTAGCTCCCAGAGGAAACATCTGCCCCGGAAACTTCTGCCATACTGCCTCCCTCTGAACCTGCAGTCCCCACCTGTGAAATGTTTCCCACCTTGCGGCACTGTGACCCCTAAACTTGTGGACATTTCCTCCTGGGTTTGCATCCTGTGTGACCTTCGCAAGCCTCAGTGTCTCTACCTGCAAAGGGAGACACCACGGCCTCGGGTCTGGTCCACGGTGATGCTACAATGAGAAGCTCAGAAAATACCATCCTCTGAGCTCTTCTAACTGAAATGCCTTCTAGATATTCAAGTCGTGCTCCGCCAGTGCACCGCTCCATCCGTCTATGCTAGTCATCGCTTTACTACCCAGCCTGCGCTAATTCTGGACTTGTGTGTCCAGCACAATGTGGGCAGGCAGGGGTTAGAAGCAGAGGACCGGGTCCCTGACTTCGAGAAGAGCACTTCCACGACAAGATGGCGCAGACAGACAAAGCCGAGGAAGGAGCTCCGAAAGGGCAGGCACGAGCATTTCAGGGTGGCAAGGGGGCAACGCCGGGGTCTTAGATCAGATCAGTGGGCGGAAGGGTCTCCCCCTGCTTTGGGACAGAGTAAACGAGACAATGACAATGACAACCAGCGTCGTCCTCTGCAGCCCTTCCAAAACCAGCCCTGGCGGGCCCGCCCTGAGCAGCGGCTCCTTGTGAACCCCAAGGCTCCCCGGCTGCGCTTCTCTTCCCTGGGGTTGTTGGTGCAGCTCCGCTCCCTTGCCGGGCCGGAGAGACAGCAACTGTGCCTTATTCGCTTCTTCCTCCCTCTTTCCCTCTGCCCACTCCTAACCTTTAACAGCCCCTTGCACACAGTGACACTTAGGGTGCAGCCTGGGTGGGATGGACTTGGCCACCTGACCGACCCCACAGCCCTCACTGTGCCCTTCCCACGCTGGGGCATGTAATTGGTGACGCAGGGACAGGGTGGGTCTCCCCACCCACAGGGCTGCTGCTGCTTTAAAGACAACCAGCAGCCTGCAAACACCGAAGCACATGGGCACACCAAAAAGAAACCAGCAAAGCAAGCCGGGCAGAGCCTGGTCAAGACGGGGAGGAGGGGCGGCTCAGCGTGCTGAGCCCCTTGCTGCCCCTCACGTGTGGTGGCACCCTGTCCCGCAGGCGTCCAGGGCTCGCCATGGCCTCCCCAGTCACTCCTGCCAGGCTTCCTCCAGTCCACCTTCGTCCTGGGCGCCGGCCGACAGGCATCCCTCCAGGCATCCTCACACCCTGAAGGAACGCGGGCATCCACAAGGTGCCGCGGTAAGGACCATGCCAGCCTGGGCTCCTGAAACGCCCTTTAAAGCTGGAACCACCTCGAGCCCCTCTCCTAGACACCCTCACTCAGCAGGGCAGGAACGGAGCCCAGGAAAGTCGTTTTTAAGGACGTTCTTTGACTTATCTAATTTGCACTCCTCGTCAAGATCCACAATGTGGACAGATTCCCGCCTAGTTCCCAGGATTAACAGATCCAGTAAGAAGCACACGCTAATTCCAAGCCACCCAAAGATTTCAAGTCCCCAGGTTTCCTTCCTTTGGAAGGAAAACTGTTGCTTCCTTTTGTATGTGTGGCTCATTCCTTTTACTGTTGAGTATTATTCTGTTGCAGGAGATATACCCATTCACCAATTAAAGGATATTTGGATTCTCTCCAGCTTGGGCTATTATGAATAACCCTGCTGAGAACAGTCACGTTCAAGCTGTTGTGTGGACTTACGTCTGTATCTCTCTTGAGGAGATAGCTGGTTATATGGTACGTCCATGTTTAGTCTTTGATGCAACTTCCAAACGGCTTTCCAAAGTGGCTCTACCATTTTACACTCCCAGTAGAAATGTGTGGGAGTCTCAGTTTCCCCACATCCTTCCCTACACCTGGTAATGTCTTTTTTATATTAATTATTCTCATGGTGCATCTTAGCATTCCACGGCGGTTGTTATTTTCATGCCAGAAGAAAGGAAGACATGGCTTAATTAGAAAAAATTTTAAAAACAAACAGAAAAAAAATGAGGAGGAGTTGGTTTTCAACAGAGACCCTGGTGGATGAGTCTGCTTCCAGCTGCACTGGCCTTCTCCCACTCCCGCCGCCGTGCTGGCTCCAACTCAAAGCAGCGCCAGAGCTGCAGGGTCTCATCTGCTGCTGCTGACACCACAGGGGCCCCATCTGGGCTCATGGTCAGACTCAGAACACGGGCTGTGTGGCCTTGAGCTCAGCCCCCTTGGCCAAGGTTGGGTATTTCCAAAGAGCCAGCTGGTTCTGGGCAAAACCACGGCCTGAGATGAGCTCCTTGTAGTGGGGAGATCAGAGGATGGGCGCAGCTGGGAAGGGGCATCCACAGCATTCACGCAGGCCCCGGAGCAGACGTTCCAGACATGAATGTGTTGATCACCAATGCCCCCCTGTTGCCAAGACATTGCACTTCCAGCGACGCCAAGCTAGAGCCTTGACAGCCCCTTGATGCTGAGGGAAGGTCTGCAGGGGCCCAGCCACCTGCTTCAGCAGACCTAGGCCACACATTGACCAAGTTATTGCCGCCACCACTAGCCAAATGTCATCCACCCTGGAGCCCACCGTAGCCCACATGCTTCTTGGCTGTGGTCACTCAGTGTGGCCACATGGTGTTCTGCTACCTGCACATCATGGTGGTGGATGTGACCGGAGAGTGAGCCACTGGATGGATATGGCTGTTCCCACACAGGGAGCCCACTCGGCAGAGTGACTGGCCATGCTTTGAAGCCGTTTCTGCTCTTGCACATCCCATCCCTGCACCTCGGCACGGCTGGTGCCCGCAGCCAGGCGGCTGCCCGCTTTGATCCAGGCCACGGAAGACACAGATTCTCCAGGCTGCTCCGTTTGCAGCAGCTGCAGGATGTCACCAGAGCTGGCAGTCCACAGGTATGGGCTGCCGTCCAGTGCCACAGCCAACACGTCCACGAGGTCCAGGTGGTGGTCATTCCGGATGTCAGGGGCGTCCGGGATACGGGCTGGCAGGGAAGGAACAGATCGGCCGGTCTCCCAGCTGGAGCCAGGTGCGGCCTTCCAAGAAGCGATGGCTTTCTGGCCATACAGCAGCTTCAGTCAGCAGGTACCAGAACAGACCGAAGGTGCTGCGTAGCCAGAAAACTATCGCTTCCTGCTACTTCTCCTCCCTTACTCCAGAAAGAGGCCTGAGCGTGAGTGTTTCGAGGCACTGAAAGTTCACGCTTTCCACAAGAAGAAGAGAAAAGTGGTCTCAACGTGCAAATAGCATTAGATAACAAGAAAACCTAAACACAACAAAGTGTTAGGTTCAACTTTCCCGCTGAAACCTGCCCTGCGAACTAGTCGAGAGAGGCCACCGATATCTCAATCTGGAAGAAGACTGAGGATTTCATAAATAGCTGCTGTCACCCAGATTGAATTTCCCTTGGCTTTTCCATCACGTATTATTATTTGTAGCATTTCTAGAATCGAAGCCTCATGGATGCACAGGGTTTTTTATTATGAAATAAACAGCAGGGCAGGAGGAAATTGCTAGTGTTTCATTTTGGTTAAAATATCTCATTTTGATAAAGGTCCTCAAGGCAGGTGGCAATACACATTTCAAATTGGTGGCATTTCACCAAGAGAGAGATATTATGAGAAAATGCAAGAAAAGATTTTGTTACAAGCAAGAGAAGGCAGGTCCCGGGCTCACCGCGGCTTACAGACACTTGGTTTGGGAGAGAAGAAAAGTAGAGGCACATGCTGCGTCTAGCAAAGAGCGCCCATGGTCAGCAGCAGACAAGTCTGTCTCCTTCCACGTCTCTTCTATCCGTGGCCACGGAAGGCTATTCCAGTGGAGCGTGACTGACTCTGACCCGTTAACGCCATTCGTTTTCCGACCAGAGGAAGCACCACCAAGCACACGAAGACCATTAATTAATTAGAAAGGTAAGTTTTTTTCAAGTGTGGGGAAAACAGGAGAGGAGTGGAGCTGTTAACACTCTGTTTTCACTTTGTTTTCTCTGGAGAGAGTCGTTTTTATTGTCGTCAAAAAGAGTTTTCAATTCAATTCAAAAGATATTTATTAAGAACCGGGAAAAACACGGTGGAAGATACAACAGGGTTGTGCAGCTTTGCTACTCCCCCCAAGAGGCTGCCCAGCCTCAGTGACGGATCCCAACCCCGCCGTGTTAGAGTTCCTCCTTCAGATGGATGGACAGAGAGGCGGAGCTGCTCCTACAGCCTCACCTGGCCCGTCACGCCAGGCACAGGTGTAAGAGCTCCTTCACGAGAGGCAGGCTGAGTGTCTGCGGAATGCAAGTGTGTGTCCAAGAAGAGAAGCGCTGACAAGAAAATAGCGTTGTGCCTGCCACAGGTGACAACTAGGTGCAGCAGAAACTCAGAGTAGCACAGGAGGGAGGCAGGGAAGTGGTCCCAGAGAGGTAAGATTGGAGGCACTTCATAGGAAAGACTGGGCACAGACCGGGAGCACGTTCCACGTGAAAAGGACGCCGCGAGCCGCCTCTGAAGGGGCGAACCCTGTGCGTTTGGAGAATAGTAAGGAGGCAACCCTGCGGAACCACTATTAGTGGGTAGCGAGCCGAGTATTAAGAGCAGGTGAAGAGTTGTGAATGCCAGGAAAAAGAGAAGAAACCCGTTTTTGGTTAAGGGTGTGGTCTGTGAGAGCAGACTGCCCAGGTAATCTCAGGCCTCTTCCCATTGGCCTGATGACCCAGCTGGTCCCTGATTCCTGAGGACTGTGCTTCCGAAACACACCTCGAGTCCACTTACTCTTCTCTGTCCCCTGAGGCCTCACCTGGGCCCTCGCCGAGTCCTCTCCCTCAGCTTGTGCCCCTCCAGGAGGAACGGGATCCCGTGCCAGGTGGGCTTTCTAGAGACCATTTCTGAAATGATTAAAACGAGGGCCCAGGTTTCCTTCACACTCTGCCAATACCCACACACGTTGATTTTTCCAAGACTTTCCAACATTTACGTATGCGGCTCCTTTTATGTGAAAAGCCTTTCCATTCTTGCCTGCTCAGAAAACTCCTATCCATTCTGCAAAACCTCTCTGTAAAAGAGCCTTCTCCTGGTCCTTCTCCGTGCTATCGCCACAACTCTTCTGTGCTTTATAAATATTTTATTGCCTCCCTTAGATTGTATTTTTCATACACTGGTCATCTCTCCACGCACTGTGAGCTCCAGGACCAGGAATGTGTCTTCTTCATCTTTGCATCCCCAAGCCCAAGACCTAAGTCCCGTTCCTAATACAAGGTGAATAAAAGCTTTTGAGTTCAAATGTGAAGGTTAATATTATGGACCATATCTAAGGTGCCTTCTGGCTCTAATGCCCTATGACCCAGGCATAACACTATGTGTTCCAGGGGAGTGGTAAAAATAATAAAAATAGAGTAAGGAAGAATATTATGATATTATAATACAGAACACTATAAAACGCTATTTACAGATGAGGAAACTGAGGCACACAGGTATTACGTATCCCATACAAGGTCATACAGCACCAAGGAGTAGAGCCGGGATTTGAATCCATGTACTCAAAACCAGAAGCACTCCATGAAAACTGCCTTATGAGAGGATGAATTCAGTCGCTAGGCTCACAGGCAAAGCCACAGACAGCAAATAAGACAGTGAAGCAAGAGGGAGGCTGAATGGGAGGGAGCGGTGGCTGAGGCCAGCCTTGGGCCTTGGTAACTGAGAAACGGGCTGAGCATGTGTCAGTGGATGTGGTGCATGAAGCACCTGCTTTTAAAATAGGAACCTACTTTATTAACTATATGCTATGTCTGTAGTTACAGCCAAACTTTTGAAATCTTAAAAGTAAACACCTCTTGTCATACGACAAGGAGAGAGGGTGTGGTGGGAGCACCTACGAGGGCACCTAACCCAGATTTGGGGCTCAGAGAAGGCCAGGAGGAAGTGAGACCCGAAGGAGGACCTTCCTTGCCAGGAGATTCGCAGAGCGAAGGAGCAGCGCCGTAAAGAAGAACCCAGCGGTCAGCGAGGTGGAGAAGGACCTAGGAAAGGCTCAGTACTCCACGTCGCAGCTTGATGGTAGACCCCAAACGCTGTGCCCAAGCCCCGCCCAGCACCAGGGCTGTGCCCTTATTTGGAGAAAGGGCATTTGCAGGCGTTAAGGGTCTCGAGGTGAGGTCACCTGGATGAGGAGTCCCTAAATCTAATGACGAGCATAAGAAAAGGAGCAGACTGAGGGATCACAGGTGGGGACCCAGGTGAAGGCGGGGGCAGGGGCTGGGTGGACGGTGTGGAAGCTGGGAGGGCAAGGAAGGACCCTTCCCTAGCACCTTTGGGGAGAACTGCCCTGCTCACACCTTGAGTTAGGACCTGTGGACCCCAGAACTGTGAGGAAAGAAATGTCCGTTCTTTCAAGCCACCCCTTTTGTGGTCACTGGTTCCAGCAGCCACAGGAAGCCAACAGGCTCAGTCACAGGGCAAGGGGCCAGGGGCAGGAGAAGGTAGACAGTAAGCCAGGGCTAATCAGGCCAGGGGCCTCGGCTGGGGTCTGGAGGGCAATGGGGATGACGGGGGTCTGTGGCAGAGAAGGGAGCTACTGCACGTGCGGTTTAGAATTCATTCTGCTTACAGCGGAGTGATTCTGGGGCCCGGGAGAACCGAGAGCAAGCTGCTGCAGCCATCAAGGTGAGAGCTGCTGGCGAACGGGGCTAAGGGGCAGCAGGAGCGGAGGACTGAGGTGGAGAGCTGGGGAGGATGTTCAGGAGGGAGGATCAAGAGGAAGGAGAGGAGGGGGATTTTACCTGGGCCAGAGAGTCAGGGAAGAGCGGCAGGTGAAGCCCAGATGTTGGCTTGCAAACTGGGAAGGCAAGGGTGCCAGTCAACAGAATGAAAGCCCAAAACGAAGCACAGGTTTCCGGATGAAGAGTTGTTCTGCTCATGTTTGCTGGGAGGATGGACATTTGAGTCCATAGTTCAGGAGAGAGATGGGGTTCGAAGGTTTCCCTTAGGGACTTATCAGCCTGGAGACACGATTAAGGTCAAGGAGGCAAACGAGAGTGCACAGAACCCCAAAGAACACCATGGAGGGGCAAGGTGAGGGAAATGAGCCCACAAAACCGCAAGAAGGCAGCCAGAGAAGCTGAAGGAAACCCAGGACAGTGGAGCGCCATGGAAGGTAAAGGAAGAAGTGGTTAGCTGGGCCACACGCTCCTGAGAAGTCAAGTCAAGTAAGAACCCAAAGCATCCCTCGGTTTACTGCCAAGGGGCTCAGCGGTCCCTGGGGAAGCTGCTCCGAGGAGCGATGGGTACAGAAGAGAGCCTGCAGAAGTCTAGACCTAGTGGGCATTGACAACTCTTCCAAGAGTGCAGTGAATCTCAAGGGAAATGTATAGTTCAGGGATGTTTCTAAGATGTGAACAAATTAAGCACTTTTACGTTCAGCCAAGGAGGAGTGAGTACGTTACGTGAGGATGTACACGCAGGTAAAGAGAAGGGATACCTGGAAGCGTGAGGTCCCCGAGAAGGCTTTCAGAGCACAGCTGCAGGGACTGGCCATTGACAAGAATGGGACGGGAATGACATTGGAACAGGAGGGCAGTCCAGAAGCATTTCAAGGAGCAAAGAAGTACGCCTTCTCAGAGGCAAACCCTGGCTTTTTATCATCCATCATTCAGTAACCAAAAGAGGAGCCCCCCCATCTGGGGCCAGCAAGTTTCCTTTCTCACTCAGCTTTCAGCTCTAACCACACCCTGTTAGCCCAGTGGACTCAGGTACAGGAGTTTAAACAAGAGACCAGAAAGAGAGGTTCATAGTGGTCCCCCACACCGACAGAATGACTTCTAAACAAGCCACGGACTCCACACGCCTTTGAAAGCAAACGTGTCTTTACTTACCAGTTTAGTGTGAGCAAGTCTAAAAGGCACCTTGAGTCCAAGGATTTTTTGAGGACCTACTCTTTAGTGACTGTGATTGTTTGTACCCAAGAGACCAAGAGGAATTTCCTGCATTTGAGTGGTGCCTGACTAGTGATTCCTGTTCTTGTGCCAGAATGCCAGGGCAGATTGTTAAAATGTAGATTCCTGGAGCCCATCGCCAGTTTCAATACGTCTGGAATAGAGCTTGGGAATCTATGTTTTTATCAGGTCCTCCTGATGATGCCAGGGGACTATTTGGAAATCCAATACTGTTTTGGATACCAAACTTTCTCACCTGTTGTCTTATTTAGTATATGAACTATGGGCTCCCTCTTATACTTCAAGGGGAACCCCCAGGGTATTTAGTCTCCTTTGCGATTACAAAAGCAGGAGGCTTGCTTTATTCTGGTGCAGAAGGGAAAGAGCTTCATAAAGTTGCATACTGATAGTTTCAACTTTCGACACTGTATCTCCAAGCCCTGATAATATTTTATATTAATTACCATATAGAGTACGTGGGGAAATTATGCCAGAGAAGCATCCTGCTTGCTCTGTAGTCAGGAGCAGAAGAGAAGACAGCAGGTTGGGACACATCATCCTAAACAAGCAGGCTGTAAATGTTCCTGCACAAGATCTGATTCTGGGGATGTACCGAGGATGGTGATGGCAGCACACATTGTGAATGCAATAAACAGCACTGAAATGTGTATCTGAATATGATTAAAAGGGGAACTGTTAGTTTGTATATATGGTAGCAGACTGATCTTTTTTTTTAATCTATGGAACTACACTACACCCTAAGTGAGCCCTAAGTTGAACCATGGACTTTAGTTCATAGTACAATTATAAAAAAGTGCTATCATCAATTGTAACAAATGTTCCACACAAATGCCAGATATTGGTGGTGGGGTGGTGTATGAGGATCTTGTGTTTTATGCACAACAGTTCTGCAAATACACAACTTCTCTAATAAAGGGAAAAAATGACATAGAAAATAAAAAGGCTATTTGGAGTGAAGTGTTGAGCCACTTTAAGTCAGGTCCTCTCAGACACCAGGAATGGACGCACCAAGACGTCTGAAGTCAGTCTGGAAGACGACAAAGAATTCGCTCCTTGATCTCTGAAGCCACCTGTTCAGTTCTCTTGACCTGAGGGCCAAAATGAGTTATTATTTATAGAAAGCATAAATAAGGCCATCGCAAACTGTGGTCAGTTCCAAGGCTGGCAACCTGTTTTCTAATAAGCTGCATGTGGACAACAGCCAAATTTCTGAAAAGATCTTTGTGCATTATGCTTCTACAGAGGGCTGACCATTTTTAAACATTTTTGTTTTTTTGTTGTGTTTTTTTTTTCTGCAATAGTTATTAACAAATCACTCTTTTTGGAGGCTCCGGGTCATACGGAGACCTTCAGAAAGCAAACGTGAGCTGGGGACTTGGCAGTGTGAAGACTGCCAAGCACAAGAGTCTCCCAAGAAAAGCAGGGTTTTGTAACATGCACCACCATCTTCAGAACCTCAGGCACATCGGCTTACTTCTCTGGGACCCCAGTTCTCTGACCTTGTGAAGCAAGATTTTGTTCAGTCAACAAAAAGTAGAGCCCCGTTGAGGGCTGGCTCTGGAGCCCCACAGACCTTGGAGATTTCTGGCACTGGCTTTGGGCCTTAGTCCCTCATCGGTTACAAAGGGATAATATTAGCGCATACCCCAGAGCCGCTAAGGGGCTACTTGGCCACCGGCAAGGGGGCGATGCTTATCTGCCATCTCCAGTTTCATTAGCACTGGTGGGTGGCACGCCTATGGAGCCCAAGGCAGGGTCAAGGATGCCCAGAACCCACAGGCACTGCCGTGGAGTCCTAACCCCTGGGGATGGCTGTGTAAGGAAGAGGGACGGAGCTTTGTGGAGCTGCCAGGAGCACCCGGAGGAAGCGGCACCTTCTCCCCGGGAATCTGCTGGAGGCCCGGCTCAAGGACACCAGGAAGAGGCTAGAGCCCCAGGCCTAAGAGCCCCTGGAGGCTGAGCTTCACGTCATCCAGAATCTGTTGATTAACTGCGAACTTCCCTTCGAAACGCCACCGCGAACTCCTGCGGGACACCCTTCTCCCACACACCCACACCAAAGTCCCTTGGCGACGGCGGTTCCGGGGCGGCCGGCTGGGGTGCGCTCCTGCACACAGAAGCGGGGGGTCAACGCCCTGGGCCCGGCCCGGGAGGGCCTTTACGTCGCCTTCCCGCCGTGCTCCCGCCAAACCCGCGCCAGGGCCCGGCCAAGGCCAAGGCTTGCCCGCGTGGGCGTAGGACGGGGTCCCGCGGCGTCTGTGCCCCGCACGGCAAAGGCTGAGAGCCCAGAACCGCGCGGGGCCGAGGGCGGGGCGCGCTCCAGCGGCTGGGCGGGGGTCTGTCCTCCCCGGACGCGGCCAAGCGGCTGGGCTCGGGGCTCGGGTACCGCGCGCGGGGAGGCGGCGAGCAGCGCGTGCGGGAGCTGCAGCGGGGCCGAGCGCACGCGCCGCGCCCCCGCGCGCCCCCGCCGGCGCCCACCCCGGACTCGCGGGCGCGCGGGGGCCGGGCGGGGGGGCGGGGCGCACGCAGGGGACCCGCCCCGCGTCCCGCCCCGCGCCCCGCCCCCTCTGGCCGGAGACTGACGGAGCCGGGGCCCCCGCGCCAACCAATGAGCGCGCCCCGGGGCGGGCCCGGGAAGCGGCGGCTTGAGCTCCTCGGCGTCGGCGCGGCGGGGCAGAGCGGAGCGGAGCCCGGGCGGCGCAGGTGGAGCAGCAGCCCCGGCCGGCGCGCACCGGCAGGCGCAGGACCCGCGCTGGGCACCGCACCGCACCGCTGGGCGCGGGCCCGAGCGGAGCTGCAGCCGCACGCGCCGCCCCCGCAGCACCCATGGGGACCAGGAGACTTTAAAGGAGTTTGGGGATACGGAGAGACGCCTTGCTTTGCCTTGGAAACGGTTTTGCTTCGTCGGATTGCTTGGACACTGTGCCGGGTAGGAGGGAGAGGGGTCGGTGGACCGAAAGTGGACCCCCCCACCGCACACACAACACACATGCACACACACGCACACATCCACCGCGCTGGCTTCCCCATCCTCCCCTGCCTCTTTGTTAGGTTATTTTAGAGCGAGCAGCCTCGCCTTAGCGCAGCCCTGCGGGCTCTGTGGGGAGAAGGCGAGGGAGGTAAGGGGCAGAGCGCACCTGCAGGTGTGGGCAGGTGTGCCCCGGTGCTCGGGGGACGTGCCTCGGCGAGCGTGCAAGCGTGGGCCCGGAATTGTGGGCGTCCGCGAATGTGGGAACCTGAGTGTGTCCGAGTGTCGACGCGTGGGTTTGTCATTGTGTGTGTATGTGACACAAGAGCCCCAGCCTGTCAGTGTCTGGACGCCGAGGGTGCGAAATTTTGTTGCTGTCAAGTGAGTGCCTGCGAATGTGCCCGCTTGTCATTGCGCGGGGCGCTGCCAGGGGCGGAGGTGACCTGGTGTGGAACTGGGAGGCGGGCTGGAGCCGGCGGGGACAGGAGGCGCGCGCCCTGTCCTCCGGGCTCGACAGCCACAGGGGTCCCTTCCCCGTTCCCCCTCACCTCTCCTCCCTGGCGTGGGTGTCCCCCTCCCACGCGGCCGCCTGCCTTGGCTCTGGTGGGAGTTGGACCGGGTTCCTGGACGCGGTCAAAAGGTGGGTAGAGGCGAGCGCTCCCGGCCGCGGGGTCCGGTGGCTTCTCCCGCGTCCTTCCCGCCGCCGGGGAGGCCCGGGGGACTCGGCTGGCGCAGGTGGCGGGCGCGTGGGCGGGCGGCCAGGCCCCCCGGCGCCCCGCGCATCCCGGGCGGCGACGACCGCAGGGGCGGCCGGCCCCTGACCGTGCCTCTGCCTCTCCCTGTGCTCCCGCAGATCCCCGCTCCTGGCGCCCGCCTCGCCGCGTCATTGATGGGCAACCAACTGGACCGCATCACCCACCTCAATTACAGCGAGCTGCCCACAGGGGACCCGTCGGGGATCGAGAAGGACGAGCTGCGGGTCGGGGTCGCCTACTTCTTCTCGGATGAGGAGGAGGACCTGGACGAGCGCGGCCAGCCCGACAAGTTCGGTGTGAAGGCGCCCCCGGGCTGCGCCCCCTGCCCGGAGAGCCCCGGCCGCCACCACCACCACCTGCTGCACCAGCTGCTGCTCAACGAGACTCAGTTCTCCGCCTTTCGGGGCCAGGAATGCATCTTTTCCAAAGTGAGCGGCGGCCCTCAGGGCGCGGACCTGAGCGTCTACGCGGTCACCGCGCTGCCCGCGCTCTGCGAGCCGGGCGACCTGCTGGAGCTGCTGTGGCTGCAGCCGGAGCCCGAGCCGCCCGCGCCCGCCCCGCACTGGGCGGTGTACGTGGGCGGCGGGCAGGTCATCCACCTGCACCGGGGCGAGATCCGCCAGGACAGCCTGTACCAGGCGGGCGCGGCCAACGTGGGCCGGGTGGTGACTAGCTGGTACCGCTACCGCCCGCTGCCGGCCGAGCTGGTGGTGCAGAGCGCCTGCGGCCACCTGGGCCTCAAGAGCGAGGAGATCTGCTGGACGAACTCGGAGAGCTTCGCCGCCTGGTGCCGCTTCGGCAAGCGGGAGTTCAAGGCGGGCGGGGAGGGCCCGGCCGGCACGCAGCCGCCGCCGCAGCAGTACTACCTGAAGGCGCACCTGGGCGAGGGCAAGGTGCACACCGCCAGGTTCCACAGCCTGGAGGAGCTCATCCGCGAGAAGCGCCGCATCGACGCCAGCGGCCGCCTGCGGGTGCTGCAGGGGCTCGCCGACCTGGTGGGCGACAAGGAGTAGCCGCCGAGGGGCCGTCCCGCCGCCCTCCCCGCGCCCCGCCGCTCCGCTCCTGTCCCCGAACTCCGGCTTCGCGCCCCGGGACTCGCGACCCCCGCCCCCTTTGCGCGCCCGCACGGGCGGCCAGTGCCCAGGCCGCACCCTCGCACCCCTCCGCCGGGTGGCGGGACGTCTCAGGGACTGGCCCCGGGACCGGGAGGGCGCGGGGGCGCCGCCCGGCTGCGACCACGGAGGTTGTCGATGGTGTCCTGAGACCCGGCGTGCGCGTTCCCTTCAGGTTGTGGGAACAACTGGGGGGGGTCTCTGGTCAGTGCTTTTCACCCTTGACTCGGAAAGGGACCATCACCGTCCCCAAAAGCGCACACGCAGACTGGCCAGAGGCGAGAATTGGCCTTTTTAGGGAGCAGTTCGGCTCCCGGATGGACGTGTCCCCAGACTGCAGGATTTCCAAGAAGTCGAGCCTGTCCCTGCTGCACTTGTGCATCGTGCCACAAGAGAGCACTTGGGGACTCCGGGTTCTCCTGAGGCCAACGGGGACTCTCCAGCTCTCCAGCCCCAGGTCCCCTGCCCTGGTATTCCCAGCTCCGGGCCAAGCTAGGCCCCGTGCGCTTCC
Source organism: Cabassous unicinctus (assembly GCA_029593785.1). NCBI lineage: Eukaryota > Metazoa > Chordata > Mammalia > Cingulata > Chlamyphoridae > Cabassous > Cabassous unicinctus. The sequence continues at coordinate 11,316 of JAQZBX010006775.1, read as the reverse complement.
GGTTCCCTCTACCCGGGAAGCGCGCGCCACCCACCCGCCTTTGCGGGGAGGCTGCCTAGCCCGCAGCTGGGAAGCCCTCCCGCGTCCGCCCCGCCCGCGGCAGGGAGCAGGCTCTCCTGGGCTCTGAGAACTGAATGCCTGGGAGGGGCGCTTGTAGCTCCTAGTTCTAGAAGCTCCCTCCTTGGGCTGCATTTCAAAAGTCACATTTTTAAAGGGGTTGGAGGAGAGGGAGGGGGAAGACATGGCGACATTCCAGAAACCAGCATTCTTACACCACCATAGCCAGTACATTTAGTTTGGCTTTTCCTAACATAGAAATCTTAGAAGGTGGGGAGTGGGCATCAAGTTTTAAAAATGAGAGAGCAGTTTTCCAACTATGTCAACAAAGCCTATCATGTTGATGTTTTATTGACCATTTTAGCAATGTGCTAATAAAATTTCAAATTGAAATTTTTATTTTCATGGCTTTAATCCATGATAGTTTAAATACTGGGGGCCATTAAGAGTGGGTTCAGCTAAGACTTTAGCTAACATTGCCTTTTCCCTCTGTTTTCTCACGTACTGTAAGAATTAACTTTTTGGATATTGTAGTTCATTGTTTGGCTTTCAGCAGCAGCCCTAGGAATGGTGGAGTGGTTAAATCAGTGTGTACGCTGTACTGAACTTCTGTTAGTTAAACGATTGACCGCTTTGGTGGAGATTGCTAGCAGGCTCCATTATTTTTCTTTTCTCCGTGTTATGTCATTACCATTCTACATTTGCATTTCAATTTTTCTTCCTCTCCCCTGGTCTCCTGAAAAATAAATCAAGAGTTGGCGGCTTTTTTCCCCTCCTCTTTAGCCAGTGCCACGACTCATTCTTGAAAACGGGAAAGGACTTGTAGGATTAGGTCAAAAATGTGTTTTTCAAAAAAACTAAGGCTGTGTGAAACCCCTTCCTTGAGCAAGGATTAGAGCAACAGCAGCCTGCATGGTCGCTCCTGGACTCAGGGGGTGTTAGACATCTACAGCATCTCCGTCCCTTTCAGGGAATTTGTCAAATCATGGTGTGCGGCTAATTGTTTTAAGCAATTGCATATTGACAGCTGTGATTTAGCTGGACAGCAAATATTATGGTCAAAGCCAGCTTCTTGGCATTTCAAAAATAATGCAATAAAAACTAGTCGAGACTGGAAACGCCTTTTTCATGGTAAATGAGTTATTTTTATTTTGCATTTGGGTTTTCATCCTGGACTCATTCCCTGACCTTGAATCAAAGCTTCAGATCAATGAAATATGAACTAAAGTATTTTTCTTAAGCCTATTGAGTGACTTATTTTTGAAATGTCTAAATGCAGATGTTTTTTTTTCCAGCACATACAATAGCAAAACTTTTGTAAGATCTAACTTACCTTTGCATGCCTGGAGAACTGAAAGTCATTTATTTCCGTAATTTGTTCCTCTTCCAAGTAAGAGGGTGACAGACTCTAAACTGAAATTCTCCGCTGTATCGACTGGCTCCACATTCTTTACCATGTGTTCTGCTACTGTATCTTGGCTCCCTGCTGTATTAAACAAACCATCTTAAGCACTTGTTCCACCAGGACTCCTTCTTCACATTTTGGCTTCCACCAGTCCCTCAGTGGGTGGGATTTTAGCAGAAGAAATGAATCAGTTTCTGCCACACCTAACACCAAGGTTTATCTCTTCTGTTGGCACATAATCTGACAGCTGTCTCACTCAAAGGCTCACTCTCCCAGAGGAGTGACTTGGTAGTTTTATACATGCCAAGACTGGCAATCAGATTGATGCCAAGACTAGACTGGCAATCAGAATAAGAGCTTTGTAGTCAGAGAAGCATTCGTTACAATATTGGCCCCTTACAGATCGTGATGATGATCCTACTTATCCAGATTTACAACAACAAAGCACTGGTTACAAAGGGAACTTGAAACGTTCATAAAGTTTCTCCTATGCCTGGTAAAATCATTTATTATCTGTTGTCAGTGTTAATAACCAGTGTCAGAATAATTCCAATAGTAGTGCGTCGTGGAGAGGCTTGCGCTTCATAAATTAATGCAGTGGTAATATGATCTAAGAGTTTCAGACTGAAAACTGTTCAGGACATTATTAATGATGAGTGTGACACCAAGACGGCAGAAGTTCCCTTGGTGGATGGCATGGTCGCGCTTGACTTTTATGACGGGTGAACGTAATGTCTCTGGATTTTATCAGAGATGTAGAGATTAGACCAACGCATCCTCACGTTTTAATAGAAATCTGGAATCTAGTTTTGGTTTCATTTATTTAGTTGCTTTCAAGGTGTTGAGAGTGGCTGAGTTAATACCAAAGAGAAAGAGAGAGAGAGAGACATACTTTTAATTCAAAGAGTGCTTGTGCTACACATTTTATTGGTAAAAAATGGAGCAGAATAAAGACACATTCAGACTAAAAAAATGGAGTTGTGGAGGATGGCTGGACAACAAAAACAGCCCTGAACCCAGTTATTCCCGAAGTATTCATTCATTAAAAAATAATCTGATAAGAAGTTACATGTATTGCATATATTTTTAAAAATATCAAGAGTATATCAATGTGTATCAATGATATATCAAGAGTATTTCAGGGAGCCAGTTAGAGATGTATGTAAGGTTCCTCAAATATTTAAACATTTGAGTCCCTGTCGTGACAGTATTTTATTTAAAGAAAAGAGTAATACATATTCGCTTGAAGTTGGAAAGCACTTGTGCCAGATTAGAACATCAAACACAGAAGCTGCTGTGAGTTCAATGATGTTACATGATTTTACTAGTTGTTTTTTTTTGAGATTTATTTTCTCCTTTGTGTCATAGTCTTGCTTGTAGAGTGAACCCTTTTGTTTAAAAATTGATTTTTTTCCAGAAAAGCATGCTATGGATGTTTATAAAATAATTGACTTATCTGGGTAATCAGTATGTCCTACAGTCTTCAGGCATCACTTTATTTATAAGGTATATTCTGTGGTGTGTTTTCAAAATCCCCAAGTTAAATGTCTTAGTCATATAATAAATGGAACAGGGTCAACTTTCAGTGAAATTAATACCAATGTGCACAAATATAATAGAGAAAGCCAATTTTCTTTCATCCTTCTGCATGTCTACAAAAGTTTCTGCTTTTTCCTTTTTAAGCAATTGGAGAGAATCTACTTAGTGTTTACCTTTCAGAGATGATTTGTCAGGTTGCTAAAGGGTCTGCAGGTGAAAGGCACCGGCTTCCATGTTTCTTGAAACATCAGAGCTATGTTTAGAGAGTGGTTATTCAAGAGCCAACTCGATTATTTTGTTGTTGAAAATTGGCAAAAATCTATGTATCTACACACACATAAATAGATACATATATACATTTTTATATATGCATATATACATTTCTGTCTATAGCTGGTAATTGTGATTTCATTCAGAGATCTCTATAGAAACATATTTATACAGATAAACACACAGACTATTCACAAACAAATGAAGAGTGGCTTGATATCTACAAAGAAAGCCAAAGGGAGAAAGTCTAGAGACCATAACAGACGAGAAACTGAGATAGCAAAGCAGCGATGCCTAAAACTCAGCAAAAACAAAAAGAAGAAAGCGTGGGAGTTGCTGTTAGTTTTCATCTTACTTTTAGAAGCGTATGTTTCTAGTTTCTCTAACTAAAAAGACATAAGATCCGAAGAAAAACTGTAAAAATTGCTTGAAAAATAAGAGCCAAGATGAAGTGGGGAGGTTATGAGATGATGTAATTGGCTAGAAAGCTTTCCAACAGAGGATACCTGTTCTCCATTCTAACAGAAGGCAGAAAAGAAAAGCTCAGTTCCTGTTTTCCAATTATTGAATAATGTATAAAGTCCTCCTGATTTCATCATTCATATGTGGTGTGATTACCTGATTTGAACTCTCGATATGAGAAATTTAAATATTTGAATATGTTGTTGAGTGGAAAACAGAAATCAGGCTTCTCTGCCTGGTGGCCGAGCAGGAGCTTTCTGATGATTGCCTTCCCTAGCAGACTGCCCAGATGAACTGCCCCCAGGCTCTGTAGGTGTGCAGTAGGTGCTCAGTAAGTATGTGGCAGGTGTTCCTCCAGGTCAAGGGCTACTCGCCAAGACCCGACCACCAGGTAAACAGAAATCCCAACACTTCACTTGCCTATACAGGGGAACCTAAAGAAGAGAAGTGTCTCTAACTGAAATTGGTGGAATTTTCCCACCTCGGAAAGCTCATGGAAATAAAATTTATGAGACTTAAAGTGGGTTTTAGTTGGAGAATATTCTGAATATTCTGTTTGCCTCTGAAAAAGAATATCAGAGAACTCAAGAAAAGTAGAATATGCTCCCTTGTCATTTGGTAAGAAAAGGGAAAGCAAACTAATAATTTTGACTGTAACTCCTCACACAACTTCATTTCTTATTCACCTTTCTTATTTCACATGAAATCACAAGATCAGTCTATCAGAAGCTCCTTCTGAAAACGTTCTTCAGTGCATAACTGGATGTGGTTACCTACTCATCTCTCTGGGAAATTGATTTGATGGAGCTTGGTCATGGCTGCCTTTCTAAATAAACATCACTCATTTACGTTTTAAAATATTCTAATAATAGTTATGTCTGTTGGCTTTTATAATCCAATTGTTATGTGAGCATGAGTTCTGAACATAACTGTGTCCAAAGAGTAGAAGCTTGTAAAATGTTAGGCATGTTTAGAGCCAATATTCTAAATTTCAAATGCAAAACGAATGCTTCACAAGTTAATTCGAACTACATTCAGTGTCCAAAAAAAAAGAAAAAGAAAAAAATCACATAATTCTGCTTAGATGCTTCCTAAGATAATTCTTGCCATTGATCTGTGATTCTGATATTAACGTCTAACCGTGTCACAGCAGGAAGCTTGAAGACTTCATTAGAATAAGTGCACTGCTATTTGCTTTAGCAAATAAGTTATGCTAAATTCCAAGTAATTTCAACCCCCACCCCCAGCCCAGCGGTGCCACAACATGTCCGTGCTTTGCTCGTTGCCAAGCCCCTGCTTTCAGATTTCAGGTTCTCTCGGGATGAGCAGACCTAAGGAGACCACACTGATGATTTGTGAAACATCTCCCACCTCCCAAGAGCACGCACTTTATTTCATCCTGCCTTCTTTCTATTCAGTGGAAGTGTCTGCCCGGGGTCTGGACTCGGGGGTAGGGTTGCTAGACTTTGCAAATTAAAATACAGGACACTCAGTTACATTTGAATTTCAGATTTAAAAAAATAAGTTTTTTTAAGTATAAGTATGTCCCATGCAATATTTGAGACTACTTATACTAAATTTATGCATTGTTTATATGAAATGCAAACGTAACATACATTAGCTGGCAGCCTTATTCCGGGAGGACCCTACCATCTCTAAGAGACCACAGAGGCCCCTGCCTTTTCTAGAACTGACAGCCTAAAGGCTCATCCCCTCTCCACAGCATGGAAGGCTTGTCAGTTTGCTCGTGCCTTTTCGTGCCAAAGCTCGATCAGGCAAAGTCCAAGAGAAGCTTCCAAATGAGGAGCTCACAGCTCCCGAGTCGCTGGGAGGTAACTGGCCGTGTGTACGTGTGGGTGCGTGTAGACAGGGGCTTTATGAGCCTCTCTTCTGGAAGTCTTGATGATGTCTGTATGGAGCACACCATCGTTTATCCAGAGGTGCCGTGCTACTTTCCTGGAGACCTTCAGAAGTCCTCTAGGCCACCGTCCCGCAGTCGGGGTCCTCCCTTCCCCCTGGCCCATTCCCGTGGCTCCCTTACCTGTTTCTGCCCTCCAGCTCCTCTAACCGGACTTCCCAGCACCCCACGCCTGTGCGCACTCGTCCTCCCTACCGACGCGGCTCTCACAAGGCCGGCGCCGAGGGGGCCCTCAGGGTGTCCAGGGCCGGACCCTGGGCCACCGCCCAGCTGCGCTTCTCCTGGCTCTCAGCTTACGCTTGGGCCACGCAGACTTTTGCAGAACATGCGTTTTCATTAATGCATCCATGCCTTTGGAGGCGGCCTCTCACTTCCTGACTGGCAAGCCCTTGTCCGTCCGTCATGACCTCTGTGCCACCCATGGTTTCTTTTAGTTATTTTCTTCGTCTTTCCACTTGGTTTGCACCTCCCCAGCTTCCCTCTCTCCCCCTCCTGAAAAGAAGTCTACACGGCTGCCTCTCCCTGGAGGGAGGCCGGGGAGGGGCGCTGCCTTGGCTCCCTTGGAGCCGACTGAGTGAGTAGAAGGACAGAGGGCCAGGGAGAAGAGCTGCCCCCCCATCTGAGGTGTGTTGCCAAACCGAGGCAGACCTGGGCTGAAAGTGCACGTCACCTTCTACCTGACAGCTCTCGGAACCACACAGAAGGAAAGTACTTTCTGTTCAGAAAAGAAGTTGGAATTATGAGGCATTTACTTGGCAGTTTATTATAACAAAATAATGGGTTTTCTCTGCTCTGAGTCCACCGGTACTAGTGTTTCTTCACGAATGAACCTTATGAATTTCATCATGATGGAAACAGTGGTTTTTCTCTTGGTAATTTTATTTCTGTCTAGGTGAGATAGCTCTGAGAGGTGCGAATTTAGGAGACGGCTGAGGAGTGGCTTGCGAGACGCAGACATGAGACGAGGCCTCTTCCACGTGGTCCACTCTAGGAAGTGAGCCTGAGAGGGCCCAAGAAGTTCAGTCAGGACAGAAAGAATCAGCGGGAAGCCAAGCCCTGCTCACCTTCCGGAAAGAAAGATCCCTCCCAATCTTGCTAACGCACCTCGCTGGCATGCGTGGAAGGAATTAAAAAGTCACCTTGCTGGACGTCGCGGCAGGGCGGGCAGGAGCAAGCCAGCCTCCTCTGCTGTTGGCTTCCAGGCTGGCTGGATAGCTGGAATAATTTGAAAAATTTGAAATGCAGTTGAGCATTGAAAATGTGACTAGATTAATGACTTATAAAATATATATGCTTTTCTATTTGGTGCTTTCCCTGAAACTCTTAGGAGGAGTACCCAGTGCTTTTCCAGGGAGTTATTATTCTTTTAGCACCTCTGGGCATTTACTATAGTTTAATCCAGTTTGGGTCACGGTTATGGTTTTCTGTACTTGAGAAAAGGTATTTTAATTTGGGATTTTTGAACCACAATATTCGGTTGAGGAAAAAAAATGCCAAAACTCAAGAATGGAATACTTCTTTTAAAAATTAAATGATATTTATTTGGGATTAGAAATCCAGGTAAAACAGTGCTTTTGCTCAGAGAACAATTGTCAGAGGGGTCTCCAAAAGAGATTTTTGGTTATGCAGTCTCACCATTCCAATTTCAGGAATCAGTGCCCCTCTGTACACCTGCTTTATTTGTATATAATTTTATGAGAGGATTTACAAAAGAAAACACAGACCAACGAAGTAAAGGCTCTAAAGCTCAGAGCTGTCTGCCACGTGACTCCCTGAAACCCTTTTAGGGCTTCCCACTGCTCGCAGGACAAATCCCCCCTCCTTGGCAGCACTCAGACTGCCCCCAGCCTGCCCACCCTCCACCTCTGCCCACCAGAGCCCACTCCCTCCGGGAGTTGCCTGTACCGGCCCCTCCCCTCTCTCCAAAAGCCGCATAATCGCAATCTTGCACCTTGCTCGTCCTTTAGGGCCCAGGTCACTTCCCAGCTGTCCTGTGAAGGCTCCCATCTTTCAGCAATAACTGGAAGAATCAATCCTGCCTCGCCGAGCTCCTGCAGCACTTTACCCAAACCTCTTACGCTCACTCCGCCCATCTGGCATTCAGTTTTCCACCACTAAACGATGTTAAGCACAATTTATTAACGTCAATGAGAAACAAATCACCCTTGGAAACAGTTTTAATCTTGAGGCAGGATCTTGGCGTTTTCATCTTTGGGCCTGGTGTGTATCAGCGCCCAACCAATGCCGATTTAATTCAGTTCAGGTAATTTGATTCAAAAGCAAATATCCCGCCACAGGAACACTCTATTTACAGAACTTGCTATTTTGAATTAGTGTTTCCTTAAACATTTGATGGGCTACTTTTAGGCAAGCCTTGGTTTTAGGCCGTGTGGAGACAAAGATGATGGATGAATTCCGCATGGCTTAGGCTTCGAGAGTCGAGTTCAACGAGGAGACTGGTGCTCTGTTAGCTGTAGCCCTCAAGACGGTGTGTCATTACCCAGTCATTACTTTAAAAGTACTGCAGGAGGTCAAAGGAAGGAGCACTTGGAACTACCCATCAGCCTCAAGAAATGAAAGTCAGCGACTGGCACAGAGGATCTGAATGATTTTTCTAAGATAAGTACGCATTTTCTGCTGAATCTTTATTAATAGTTGAGTAATCAGATAATAAACATTTTCTCGTTATTGAAATATAAGAGACTATCGTTTGACAATTTTACGTAGAAGGCTATTATTAGAGGGAGTTTGGCCCTACAAATTCCATGGATGTGAATGTTGAAGCAAAGCACTGCTGGTGCTGAGCTGCCTGGATTGGCAGGCTGTGGGGATTCAGTTTACCAACTGGCGCACCTTCCCAGTGCATCTTTGTAGACAAGATCTTTGATTGCTGGATCATTTCACAGGGGTGGGGCAAGCTCACTGACGGGAAGTCGAGCAGAGATAGCGGCTTCTTGCAGAGGGGGCTGGGTCCAAAGCACGAAGACCTGGGGCCCTAGGAAAGGGGGCACTCTTGGCCATGGAGGGCAGCCAAGGGCTTAGAAAGGAAGACAAGGTCATGGTAGGTGCTGAGGGGGAGGCGGGATACGGCGGGAGAAAAACTAAACCGTCAGAAGCTGCGGGGCCGCTCGACGGATGCGCTGCCATTTTGCAAAGGTAGAATGGATGCTGAGGGGAACTGCTCCTCGGGTGGAGCTGACAGCTTTAAGAAAGCAAACTAGCTCACAGCCTCTATGAATATTCCAATTTTAAAGCATATTGCAGCTAGTTTCTACATGGCCTTTTGAAAAATCAGGACGTCTTTGACTATGACAATATTCTTTTCATATAAATAATAGACCTTCTCTGAAGAGAAACATCTCTAAGCCTCTTGGCTCAGGAAGCCCTACATTTGCTCCCATGCTTCCAAAGGCGTTTGGCTTTTAGTGCCTCTAATACGGTAGAAGACGTCTCCACAAGAACCAGCAAACCACACAGGCAACATTCTCCTTCTCACCTGGAATTCCCATTTGCTTTAAAAAGGAGAAAGCCTAGGTGACACACCAAGATTGAGAATTTAGCCAAAATATCCAGGTAAACAAGTGTCAGTGATCGAACTGCAATTCTTTAAGTGTTAAATCTTGACTTAATGAATTCCAAGGAAAAACAGCTGACTTGATGCATTTATTTTAATAAGGCTGTGAAAAGAGTCCATTTACAGTATAAAACCCCTTGTCTTTTAAATATGCTAGACAGAATATTTTAATAAATTAAATTTGTCTGCCTGTCAAATCTGTCAAATTGACAAGAACCCTCAAGGTTCTGCTGATGATATAGTTCTATTCCGCCGATAGGATTCCATTTGGAATTTAATATGGGCTGCTTACGGAGAGAATCCATCCATCAGAGTAATTTTAAGTAACAAACACTAATGCAATATTCTAATTCTCCAACTTTAAAAGGCCAGGGTGATTTTGTTTCCCTTGAAAATTCTTTTAGTACTTACAGGACTGTCCTGAATATTAGATTTGTTCATAATGATGACATGAATTAAAGAGCCAAATAAGTCCACTTCGTCAAAAGCATAACAATTGACATTGGTGCAGAGATGTCGTTACGCAATCAGCATCCTCACAACCAGCCTACTGTCCCCAGAACACAGATGGCAGCCCAGGGGCTTGCCAGGGGCAAATACCCAGCGTGGCATTTAGTAGAACCAGGATTTGAATTCACATGTTCTGGTCCAAAATCTCTCAAAGATTTTCCTAGAACAATCGAATGATCCCCCTACTCTCTTCCCATAGGGAAAACTCACTCAATGTTTTGAGTTAACATGTGAGAGAATTTGTACCAAACCCTTGACAGCAGTTGGTTAACAAAGATGAGCTTTTAATTATTTCAAAAGAATGTACCTAGGCATAGTTGTTGCATCAGTGGGTAGAGACCCACATAATGAGCGGGAAGGTGGTGGGCTCCTATTCTGAGGAGGCCCGCTGTGATCTCAGATAGAGGGATGGGAGTCTCTCGAGAATATGAGCAGTGTCTAATAGGGGAGGACAGGCCAGTATGTCAAAGCCTCAGTGACGATGCAAGCAGCTATGAATCTTCTCCTTCAAGGAGTGAAGCCTGGTGGTCGCCATGGGCCCGAAGGGGAGGGAGAGGGAGGAATAAAATAGATGGAACGGGGCAATTTGAGGGTGATGGAAGTGTTCTGCATGATCTTGTAAAGATGGATACAGGCCACATTAAATTTTATAGGATCTTATAAAAGTATATGGTCCAAAATGTAAACCATAACGTGATCCATTGACGATGGTTAGCAGCTAGTTTCAGTATTTGTGCATCAATTGTAACAAATGTACCATCCACATATAAAAGGTTATTGGTGGGGGAAAGGGGAGAAGGGAGAGGATGCTGGGTATATGGGAATCCCCTGTATTCTGTATGTCCCTCTACTGTGTTATAAAACTTCTTTGAAGAAAAAATGAAAGAAAAAAAAAAAAAAGTAAAACACTGGAGAAATAAATGGAAGGAAACGTCACTGTATACACAGGACAACAGTCTTACAGTGATGAAAGGCAAAGTGTAGGAAAAAAGAGGTTTTTTTTCTTCAAATATTTTTTCATTATTTTTTAATATTCCAATTTTTAATATTATTCTATTGTTACTTTTTATTAACTTTTTCTATATTTTACTTCTTATATATAAAACTATCATTACTATTTCATTTTCTTATTAATTGTATGTGGCTATTTTATTGGTTCCATTTTTGAAGATGTTTTAGATCACAGAAGGGTTACAACTGGGACAGGGGAGGATCACTGGTGCGGGGTGTCAGTGAGGGGGGACATGTGGGAGGAAGTTCACCTGGGTATACTTATAAGGCATATAAATGTGTTCAAATGTTCATGGGGCATTGTCACGGTGGGTGGAGATTCACACAATAACCAAAAAATATCAAATTCCCATCCAGGGGGGTTCTGCCACATTCTCCAATGGAACAGCAAGAATGCCCCAAGTACAGGGACAATGACTTGTGAAGGAAAATGGGCCATTGAAGGACTCTTGATATTGATGACTATGCTTATGAGCCTTTGCTCTTGAAATTGAAACTTAGCCTAGTGATGTAGGGTGCCTAAGAGTTACCAACAGGGAACCTCCTTGTTGCTCAAATGTGACCTCTCTC
>JAQZBX010006774.1:0-52256 GCA_029593785.1 Cabassous unicinctus | reverse complement strand
TTGTGGGTGGGACCTTTTGATTAGGTCACTTCAATTAAGAGCCTTTTAATTAGGTTATTTAAATTAAGGTGTGGCCCAGGGTTGGTCTTAATCCTCTTACTGGAGTTCTTTATAAACGGGATGAATACAGGCGGAAAGAGAGACAGAGACACAGAGAAAACCACAGAAGCACAGAGAAAGCCATGGAAGCCAGAGAAGCTGAAAGCAAGAAACCTAGAAGAAAAGGGAGAGGCCAACAGATGCTGTCATATGTCATATGTGACTGAGGAGTCCAGGATTGCTTTCTTCCTGGTCTTCAGGGAGAAAGAATCACCTGATGATGCCTTGATTTGGACATTTTTGCAGTCTTGAAACTGTAAGCTTGTAAACTAATAAATCCTCATTGCTAAAAGCCAACCCTCTTCTGGTATATTGCTTTTGGAAGCCCATCAGACTAAAACAGATGCCAACAATATAATTGAGCAAGTCACTGGAAAAATTGGGGTAAAACCCTTAGGATTCCTGAGTCCTGATTACAGCTCAAATTAATTAAAGTAAAATTGACAAGGAATCCAGAAAAATGGTTTAAAAAATCATGGGTACAAAGGTAGAAGAATAGGAGAATATTATTTTCCTCACTCTAGATATAAAGGCAATGTTTCCTTTGCATCCTGAATGAGCAGTAACAATAGACCTATTCATTCATTCATTCATTCATTCATTCTCAACAAATATCTAGTAAGTACTTACTTATATATGCCTGGCACTGTACCAGATTCTGGGGATAAAGCAGTGAACAAAACAGACCAAAATTTCTGCCTTCATGGAGCTCACATTTTAGTAGATGGAAAATCATTACATCTTTGTAATGCCCCTTTAAAATGGCCCAAAGATTCCAAGTAAACAGCCTGATAGTCCAAAAACTCAATTTGCTATTATAGGAGAGAAGATGATGACTGATACACATGCAAGGTAAGTTTGGCACAGCTGATGTTGACAAGATGAGGGGTCTGCCTGATGGTTTCAGTAATGTTTTATAAAGTTTGAGGCTACGTCATCAACGGAAAGTGACGGGATTGGATGTGCACGTATGGGGGGATGGTTTTGAACAGTCAACTCATGGAACAGGAAAAGTGACTTAGAGAAACAGACTGCCCAGCCAGTATGGAGTGTCCATTGGAGGCTGGCCATTATGAGTTTATAGTGATGCCAACCTGCCCTGCTGTTACATGATTTCCTCTAGCAATATTCAGAGTTCACCCAGAGGATTTTACCAGAAGTCTAGGAAGGAAGGAAAGCATGTCAAAGAAGCTGAGGTTACTGGTAAGAGAGAGATTACTGTCATAACTATGGAATCTGAACTGGATTAGGGAGGAAGTGAAGAGAGGAGGGACTAACGGCTGGAATCTTTATTTTGGGGTATATTCAAGACAGCTATGTACATGGGAATTCAGATTAGTTTAGGAGGCTAAGGAGAGCCTTCTGAGGAAATCATCTTAGTCTTCAAAAACCTATCAGTATCAGGATCCTGGTAGACCACGGCAGTCTCCTGACACCCATCACTGACAGCCTCCCTTTTATAATGTGACCATTTAGGGGGACCATACAGTGGAGAGGTTACAGTACAAAGAAGCACTGAAGCACCTGCAGCATTGCCTGGTGTTTTTGATTCTGCAGTGGGCATAAGGTTAAAGGGGATCAGCTAGCACATGGACAGACCAAAGATTTAAGTTGCAACACCTACTCTCCAGTTCATTGGACTTACCCAGGATAACTAACAAGGAGATGATGATGGACAACACCCATGCCAAGGAACAGAGAGTGTCTGCAACTGCAAGCATGATAGTTCCATCCATCTGCCCCATGGGATATAAGCTCCCTCTCGATTAGAAGCAGAGTGGGAATCACCATCTCCAAATCCTCAAGATTGGAGAATAAACAATGGACTAAAGTAGACTTATTATTATTCTACTACAGACTTATTATTCTAGCAGTGGAAGAACTCTTATCATTGATATAAAGGCAGTAGCCACCAGAGGTTCTGAGGGATGGGAGAGGGAAGAGTAAATGTAATATGGAGGCATTTTCGGGACATTGGAATTGTCCTGCATGACACTGCAGTGACGGATACAGGCCATTGTATATTTGGTCATAACTTACAAAATTGTGCAGGACAGAGTATAAACCAAAATGTAAACTGTAGCCATGGTTAGTAGCAATGCTTCAATATGGGTTCATCAGCTGTAACAAATGTACCACACTAATGATGGATGTTGATGTGGGAAAGTGTGGGATGGGGAGGGAGTGGGACATATGGGAATACCTTATATTTTTTATGTAACATTTATGTAATCTAAACCTTCTTTAAAAATAAAAAAAAAATTAATTAAAAAAAAAAAGGTTAAAGGGGAAAGAACAGTGATGAAATAAAGACTATATTGCTGCTGGCTGCCAATTCCAAGTCAGTCATGCCCATGGCTGATTTATAAAACTATCTTTTTCCAAAACTCCATCTTTCCTTTCAAAACATTTGGCAAAAATGAAAGAAAAAATACCTCTTCTGGTGGATGGTTTGGGTCTTTGCCCTAGGTACTAAGTTTGTTTTCAGGAATGAAAACTTCTGCTGGCAGCAGGCTCTATGGAGGAGGAGTAGCGACTCACCGCTCAGTTGCTGGGCCATAGCCAGGCGGCAGGGCTTCAGGATGAACTGACACTGCATCTCCCGGGGCAGCTGCTCCATGAGGAAAGGTTCTTGGAAGCTGGAAGGGGTGGTGGAGTCCTTTGATCTCTGTGTCAGGAGTGCAGAGTCTCGAAGATGGCTCATTTTAATTCCATAGGGGTATTCATGCCCTACACAGAGAAAAGTTTAAATGGAGGCTTCAGGTTGACTGGTGATGGGTGTGACCAAACCCACCTTACTCTGAGCATGTGTGCTACACACTGGAATGCAATGCAATGAGCTCCTGGGATTTCGGGTGTAAAGAAGCCTTTTACTGACTGAATGATCACTATGTACCCTCTTAGAGTTGGAGACTACTGCCTAATGCAGGTGATCCTACCAAAGCAGTTTTAAGGGTAGGAAGGGGGAAAAAAAAAAAAAAGAGGAAAAGAAAATCTTGTTTGGAATGGACAGATCAACTTGTGAGTTGTATAATGTTTACTTTTCCTGTGTTTGCATCTAAGAATATTTAAAGATATTTTACTTTCTTCTTTGACACTAACTAGATTTGTAAATCTTCAGAAAATCCTTAACCTCTCTCAGCCTTAAATTCACAATTTAAAATATTTGCCCTACTTATCACACAGTGTTATAAGGGTTAAATAAACAACAGTAGTTAAAATTATTTAAATAATAGGGACAAAGAACTATATGTTTTATTATCATTACTATTCCCTAACACAAAATGTCTGTCTGAAAAAGATATTTCATTACTTTTTATAAGTTTTATAATTAGAGTTATTCAAGAGCATTGGGAACTGGTTTGTTTGATCTTATGCTTCCTCCCAACTGCTGAGCTCTCAGGTTGGTAAGGCAACAACTGAAGGAAGACTGCAGAACGTTAGAAACACAGAAATAAGATGCAAAAAGGTATTTATATATTTACAAACTGGAAAAACTAAACTCTGGACATTGAGAACTGACTGCAACATAATTTTTTGCTCTTTCGTGCTCTAAATAATTGTATCCTCTTAAAGTAATCCTCAAAGACCACTGTACTGTAGATTTAAATTTCTTAAAATAGAGTAAATTCCCTTTTCATATTCCTGATTTATCACTGAACATAACTCAGTGAACTTTTCCTTTTCTTCTTGCATAGCCATACAATCAGTGTCAACATTACATTAATACTGCAGCAATATCCAATATTAAGGCAAAAAAGGCTTCTACACTAGCAATAAAATAAAATCAATTTACAGAAAAGCCAGCAGCTAATCTGCAGTTGAGGGATGCAAGTCACATTAAAATATACAAGAATTGCTGCTAAATAACAATCAAGGCTATTTAGTGAGAGTAGCAATGGGGTTTGAAGCCTAAAAGTTACCATATTTATAGTTTTAATTAAATTTATACATTTTATTAAAACAATTATTTTTAAGTATTTGATTTTTAATACCTTTATTATCTACTGACTTTTACAAAAATTTTAACATTTAAAAAATATGAAATGGCAGTGAATTTTCTCCTCAGCAATGTACATGAAGATTTGTTATATTCTAAGGCTGGAAAGATACATTTCATCCAAAAGTTTGGTGTTTTAAGATTGCTCATAAAAAAAAAATTAAAAAAAAAAAAAGGATTGCTCATATCATTTAAAACATCTTCAATTACACAGTAGTAACCTCACAGCTAAGTGAAAAGCTTACATGAGATAAGGCCCATGCTATGCTTTGCACATGGCTGGCAGACAGTAAGTGCTTTAAAACTGTTTGCAGAAATGACCATCAGCATCATCACTGCTTTCATCATCTCAGGATATGATACAGATACTGTCCCTTATTTTAATCACTCTACTGATGTTAACCACACTGAATGTACTTACTGATCAAGGAATATTTTTAAACTAAATGATTCCAATACTTCAGGTGAAGTATAACCTATTTACCAATAAACCCTCAAGAACATGCTGGAAAATTTGGGTAGAGAAATAACAAAGTAAGTTAGTGAAGCAGTAATTGTTGGTAAGTTAATCTAATTTTCTTTATGATGTCTAGGAGTTCTGGGAACAGT
Source organism: Cabassous unicinctus (assembly GCA_029593785.1). Taxonomy (NCBI): domain Eukaryota; kingdom Metazoa; phylum Chordata; class Mammalia; order Cingulata; family Chlamyphoridae; genus Cabassous; species Cabassous unicinctus. The sequence continues at coordinate 47,548 of JAQZBX010006774.1, read as the reverse complement.
GCTCATTGATGAACTGAGGCATGACTGGCTTACAGATGGTCTTCCATAGAGGTAGCACAGTAGGTAGGAAAGGGAATGGAAATTCAAGAACTGAATATGAAAACTAAATGTACAGAGAAAGAGGAATACTAATACATATTGCTTTTCTACAGAAAAAAAATGTAAAAAGATTGGGCAGGACAGCTGTTTGTAAGTGGAAAAGCAGAGAGGGAAATTTACATGTCTCTTCCCAACTATACCATAACTACTTGAGTGAAGAGATATTATTTGTCTGGTACATAGTAAATGCTTGACAGATATTTATTAAATGGAAAAAAAAAGGAATAAAGTATGAGTTTTAATTTCTAATAGTATTTAAGCTTAGGACCATATGACCAATTCTCAGAGACACTTAGAAGTATAGTTAAAACACAATCCTATCTTAGATTTTCCCAGAAACTTACCAATGAGTGGGTATGGTGCTTCTTCTCTGCCAGAATTGACCCATAACTGGTAATCTCTCTCAGAGCCCTTGAAGATAAATGTCACAGTAAATTTTTCAAGTTTGGTACTTGAATGAGGTTGTTTCTCTGCTTTGCTGAATTATTTTTAAAAGTCCTCTAGGAGAGGATAAAGTAAAAATACGTTTTGAATGAAGCTAGAAGAGATATTAGTCAGGCCTATTGGCAATATGTCATATGCTTGTCCTGATGTGCTGACTAAAAACCATGGCTCTGCCATTATAATGGAGGGTCCCAGCCACGGAGTCTATGACACCAGACACTCTACACCTCCACACACTCTCAGTTCAACTCCCCCACTACATCCCTGTCAAAAAGATTTACTGCAAATAGGAAGAACAATAGAATAAAAACCCTATAATCCCTTAGAACAGGTATAACCCAAATAGCCTCCATTCCCAATTAACCTGAATTAGAATTTTTCTTTTTTGATCTGAGATTGATCACTTTACCTAAAGGTAAAGCATAAATTTAGAAAAGGAGTCGTGTCATTAAGTAATCTCCCTCCCCACCCCTAAAATCACTCATTCTCTTCTAAGAGGTAATCATATAGGTTAGAGATCAATGCAGAGGCGCCTGCTTTACCCAGTGCATATAAATTTATTATTATATTTATACTTTTTGTTGCCAAAATACCCATTTATTTTCAATAAATTATACAGTGTCCAAGACACAGTAGTTTACAAAAGAATGGTTATCACATTCTAAATTGTTTTTAAAATGATTCACAGCTATATTTGGCTTAAGATTTTAAAATCCCATAGTATGTTCTAAATATAATTTATGATATTATTTTTGGATACCATTGTTGCTCTCCAAGTTCTGACCCTACCACTCTCTCCTTCTACTCTGTCTAAGAATAGACAAAATTCAGTGCAGATTTTCTTTGACCAAACATTTGATATGGTATTCCAAGTAAACGGTGAAAACTGTTGGCTGCCAACAACAATTTCCATGGCTAACAACTAAGAGGAACTATACAGTGGAAGTTAATGGCAATGGCTGTATGTATGAACAGGTAAATTAGAATTTAATTATAGTTTAAATATATTATTAAAGTTCACTAATAAAGTAATCAGATTTCTTATCCCAAAATTTTGACTGACTTGAGTTACTATATCATTATGTGCAAGTAAAATCTAAATACATTTAATACTACAGTATATCTTAAACACATGTCATGTCACATCATAGTAATGGTGTTTTCATATTTATAGAGAATCTCACTTAAGGAATAGCATTATGCAAGTGCTTCCCTTAGTTTTCATCCTTCTGAAAGTCACTCCATTTTAAAAAAGTACTCATTTGTGTGATGTTTATCTATAGGGAGGGAGGGGACGAGGAGGCCTTCCAGTTCTGTTTCCCCTACCTTGCCTTTAAACATTCTAATCTTCTCAACTAATAAAATATCAAAAATTCACCTTTGCCCCATAAAACATAAAGGAGCAGAAGTTAAAAGCAGAACAGGGATGAGTGTGGTATGTAAAGCTCTTCAAATCCATGATCTAATTCAAAGCTCGTCTTTCAATTTCCCAAATCATAAGGGGTACCAGCCATCCTGCAGCTAGGAAATATGGTGTCTAGTCACGTGTTATTTATGTAATAATTCTACTATAAAACAAATCCTTCAGAATTCATTATTCTGAGACTGATTGAGTCTTGGGATCATAACAGAATAGTTAGGTCAGGCAGGGGAGGCACCAAGGAAGGAGACAAGGAAAGGACAGTCAATTAGAGACAGTAGGAAGGTGAAACTTTCTTACTAAGAATCTTATACCCTTCCAAATATTTGTATATGTATATAGCATATACAGTAAAATATATTGTCACTCTAAAATTATTGTCCAATCTCATTATACTTTTCAGTTCTACTCCATTTTAAAATAAGAGTAGAATAGCACTCATATTAGGTTAATAGTAAAGCTTTACTGTCCTTATTTTCTACATTTCATGGGACAAAATATGACCTTGGTATCTCTAATATCAGCACTCTTATGATAGAAGGAATAACAACTACATAAATGAATCTAAAATATCAAAGTCTTTTTTGGACAAAACTTTTCTGTGCTGCCTCGGTATCCACCTCACTTGGCCCAAGCCACTGTCCTGAACACTGACTTGTGAACAGCTTTCCAGTCCTGGGGCATAAACTTCCCCTAGCGCTCAAACCTGCATTTGCAACCACCACCCATACCACCCCCATACCTCACCCCAAACCCACAGCTGGTCCCACATGATAAGCTAACCTCCCCAGAGTCCTTGGACCCAAATCCCTTTTCCTTTTTGAGCATATTTGCTTTAAACTAACCAATCTTTGACTTCTGTGGGAAATCTGCTAACATCTACCCCTGGACCACAATAAAGGCACAGGTCCACGGATCTCTCTTGCTCTGCCTGTGTGCTCCCCACCTGCTGGGTGAGCCCCCCAAGATGACTGTGCGCCCCGTCGACCCCTCATGGCACCCCTCTCTCTCTGGGATCTGTGAGTAACAGGTCTTGATTTCCCATTGCGTCACACCTGACCTCCATCTGGACTCAAATTTAAAATCCAACATTAACTAATTAAAAATCCAACATAACTAATTTGAGACAGTTTCTAGTTAAGAACATTTAGTAGAGTAACTTACAGTTATCCCTAGCATTGGTAGTGACATGTTGATAACGTCATTCACTGTATCTGAATTCATTACTGTTAGAGTTTTAGACTGCAAAAAAAGAAAGAAATGAGAAAAACAGCTATAAATAAGGAATTTAAAACAGGTAAACAGATAATTATTGTTAAATGATTATCCAAAGGCAAACCCTGATTTCAAGTGTTGACAGAGTAAAGCATATGACACACAAACATTTCATTATAATTTACTTTCATTTCCTTATACAATATGCCTTTTTAACAAATCAATTTTATTGATTTATTAGGCATAAATCCATCCAGAATGTACAATCAATGGTATTCAGTATAATCACAAAGTTGTGCATCCAAACTCCAATCATTTTTAGAGCATTTTCATTATTCCAACAATAATAATACTAAAAAACAAAAACCAACCAACCAAACAAAACTCATCACCTCTCAATCTCTCTATGCCTCCCCTGCCATACATTGCTGCTATTCTGCTTCCTTCTCTCTAGTATATTGGTATTTATATTTTATAACAACAGTCTTATATATACAATATTACCCAAATTTGCAATTTACATGAGGTTTTACTGTTATACAGTTCCATGTTACATTTTTTTTAGCTTTCCTTCTAGTAATATAAATGTCCTTAGGCTTTCCCTTTCAACCACTGTCATACCCATATAATAGCTCTGTTAATCACAAACACCATGATGTGCTCTCTCACTATTTCCATTCATTTCCAAAGATTTACAAACAACCTTTTAACCAATTCTGCAGAGATTAACTATCAGCTTTCCATTCTCTACCCTCATTCTATTTTCTGGTGATGTATATTCTAATTATTAATTCCATGAGTTTACATAATATATTTAGTTCATAATAGTGCAATCATACAGTATTTGTCCTTTTGTGCCTTGCTTGCTTCATTCAGCATATCATCCAGGTTCATCCATGTTGTCACATATTGTGACAAGGTTCTGAAATATCTACAGAGCTTGATGAAATCCCAAAAGATTTATATTTAAATATAAGACAATGCTGACAAAAAAGAGGTACTTACTATGTAGGTAGGTTTCACATATGATATTACCAGATTAATCAGCAATTATGGCTGTGTCCTTCACAGACAGAGTTTAAATGGCACAAATAAGTAGCATAAATGGAAACAAAATGATATAAAAACAAAAATGATATAGTAATAAAACTAGGTGAAGTCCATGAATCATTTAGTGATCATTTGCCCTTCCATTATAGTATATTTTCCCTATGAACCAATTACTTGACATGACAGACTGCTTCAAAAGTGGTCTGTTAATTAGATTTTTATTTTTAAAAATAATTTTAAATGCTTTGATTTCAAATTGTGCTCCTTGTAGCCCTAAGAAGTCTGCAAAAGTGTCTCAGAATCCAACAGGGAGGGCTTAGGGCTCAACCCAGGGTCTTCTGCCAGAGTGGCATAGGTATTTTACAAAGTGGACTTCAACTTGAGATATAACTTCCAGACAGGTTTCTGTTCATTTTTTTCTTAAACCTGAAAATCACTCCATTCAATTAAAAAAAAAAACAAACTCTTGCATGAAGTCTTTTGTAAAGTCAAGATTCTATCCTGTAAAACTAATAAATCACTCTCCAGTGTACCTGGTTCCTAAGATAATGTTTCCTCTTAACAAAAGGCACATATGCTCAAAACATTGATTACAGGATGTGTAGTTCTCATGGCACAAAAAATAAATGAATTTCAGTGGGTACAGCTCTTTGGCTAGTAAACAAATAACAAAACAAACAAAACTGAAAATGTGATTATTCTGATCCTTATTAGCAGAATTCACTGACAGGCTATACATAATTAAAGGCCAATGATAAAGAATACTTCATATACATCCACTCCAATTTGTGGAAATCACTGTTTCTGGAAGCAGGGCTCCCGGAAAGGAGATTCTTGCCAGGAAAGCAACATCAGAGAGCAAAAGACAGAGTGGGTCACACCATCACTGCCTTATCCAAGGTATTACTGGTGTTTAAAGGAGAGCACCCAACCTGCACATCTCTCTTGTCTCCTCTTCCAAAATGAGAGTGGGACATAGCCCTTTCTCAAGTACCCTATTTTCCAAATATATATAGTGAAAATTAAAGTTTTAAAAAAGGATTCAAGGGATTTTCATGAAAATCCTGAATATAACCAATTGCCACAATAAATGAATCAAAACAGGCAGAAACAATAGTTTTCTTTGCTACAGAAGATCTCTGTAGTCCCCTACCATAAAAAAGCGAGTACTTTCCTTAAGCAGGGGCATCTGGCACTCAGGAGTAGGTCAGAACATTTGCACAACTTTTGCTTTTTGCCAAAACATAACTGTTTTGTACTACATATTTTCCTTCACCCAAATAAAACTATTCTTCATGATCCAGAGCTGCTGTGAAATGACAGCCCATGGTGTCATAAAAAATACTAATTTTTTATGACTAATTTTTTTAATAAGTTGTGAAGCATATGACAAAATGGATGAACCTGGAGGACATTATGTTGAGTAAAGCAAGCCAGTCACAAAAGGACAAACACTGTGTGACTGTGCTATTCTGAACTAAATATATTGTGTAAACTCATGGAGTTAATAATTAGATTATAGGTCATCAGAAAATAGAATGAGGGTATAGAATGGAAAGTTGAGGTTTAGTATGTGCAGAGCTGGTAAAAAGGTTGTTTGTAAATCTTTGGAAATGAATAGAAACGGTGAAAGCGCATCATGGTGTTTTTATTATTTCAAAATTTAAAATTTTTTTTGATATTTAATTTTTAAAACTATCATTATTTCACTTTCTTATAAATTTTAATTGGTTATTTTGTTGGCTTCATTTCTGGAGAGGTTTTGGATCACAGAAGGGCCATAGCTGTGTCAGGGGAGGATCACTGTGTGGGGTGTCAGTGATGGGGGACAATGCATGGGAGGGGGTTCACTGGGGCATGCCTCTAAGGCATATGAATGTGCTCAAGTGTTCATGGGGCATTGTCATGGTGGGTGGAGATCCACACAATAACCGAAAGAATACCAAATTCCCATTCTGGGGAGCTCTGCTACATTCTCTAATGGGACAGCAAGAATCCCCTGAGTACAGGGGCAGTGCCTAGTGAAGGAGGATGAACCATTTGCGCTGTGCCCTTGACAATGATGATTGTACTTATGAACCTTTTCTTTTGAAATTGAAACTTAGCCTAATATTATGTGTTGTCTAAGAGTTACTTCCTGAGGGCCTCCTTGCTGCTCAAATGTGGCCTCTCTCTAAGCCAAACTCAGCATATAAATGCACTACCTTCCCCCCAGTGTGGGACATGACTCCTGGGGATGAGCCTCCCTGGCACCAAGGATTATTACCAAGCACCAGCTAGCAATGCACCTGGAAAAAGACCTTGACCAAAAGGGGGAAAGGGTAAATACAAGTGAGTTTTTATGGCTAAGAGATTTCAAAGTGAGTTGGAGGGTCATTCCAGAGGTTACGTTTATACACGTCTCATTGACTGCCACAGCAAATATTGCCTCAAACAGAGGGGCTTCTGAGGGCTCTAGAGACATCCGGACACTACAGGCAGGGCAGAAAGCTCAGGAATTTGGCGTCCTGCCAGTAGGCCTTACTTTGGAATTTGTGCTCCCCAGTGTGACAGAGTTAGATTCATTTGTGGTTTCCCTACACATGGCTCTTCTGCCCCTTCTATTTGAACCTATAGTTAGTACTATACTTGATAGGTGTATATCCAAGAGACTTAAATCTTTGGTCCATCCATGTGCTAGTTGGACCCTGAATCTCAGCAGAGTTGCAACATCTACTCCCCAGTTCACTGGACTTATCCAGGACAACCATGGATAACGCCCATCCCAAGGAAAAGAGAGAGTCTTCACTGCAAGCAAGAAAGTCCTATCCATTTGCCCCATGGGATCTAAGCCCCCTCTCAATTAGGGCAGAGTGGGCATCACCATCCCTAAATCCTCAAGATTGGGGAATGAACAATAGACTAAAGTAGATTTATTATTATTCTACTATAGACTTATTGTTATTCTAGCAATGGAAGAACTTTTATCATTGATGTGGAGGCAATGGCTACTGGAGGTTCTAAGGGAAGGGAGAGGGAAAAATAGGTGAAATATGGGGGCATTTTAGGGACATTGGAATCATCCTGCATAACAATGCAATGAGGGATATAGGCCATTATATATTTTGTCATAACTTACAAAATGTGTGGGACAGAGTGTAAACTATAATCCATGGTTAGTGGCAATGCTTCAATATGTGTTCATCAATTGTAACAAATGTACCACACCAATGAAGGATGTTGTTAATGTGGGAAAGTGTGACATTTATGTAACCTAAAAATTTTTAAATGTAAAAAAAAAAAAGACAATTTTTCCTTGATCGATATGACATTTATGTAATCTAAAGTTTTTAAAATGTAAAAAAAAGATAATTTTTCTTTGATTGATATGACAAACACGGTGAGGCAGAAATATGCTGATGCTTTAAAACATCATCTCTCCCAACTCAGTCATGAATTAACCTGAGGGATTCAATGTCTAATCACTCAAAGAATAAAGAGCTTTCCAAGACCACTTTTTACTTAGGAAGTGACAAGCTGGAAAAAAATTGCTTAACACTAATAGGAAGTATCTCCTCATAGAAATGACTTTACTACAAGCATCTGCAGCTATTAAAAGAATTTAGAGAAATAGTAATGCCAGAGGGAGGAAAGAGATATTTGAAAAGCAACATTCTTTCCAAGATTAAATGTTAAATACTGTAGTTAATATGAATTTATTTGGCTTACTTTTCTCTAGGGTTTACTTTTCATATATACAAAGGTATACATATATCCAAGAAAATGCATTTTCCCACAATGGTATTTCTAAATGCCTACCTTCCATAGCACATAAACATTCTATTTGTATGTCTCCTGCCTGCCTGCCTCTCTTTTTATCAATGTGTTCTGCCTTATACAGGGGCTTGGAATTTAATTTTCTGACTTAGAAACACTTACGTAGGCACAATTTCCAATATCCTTGGCGAAGATTTTGAGGGGAATGCTCTTCGGGTAGTCCTTCTCTTTCTCTAGATTGATGTATCTAATCAAATGCAACAACAACCCAAAACAACACTGAGTCAGATGGATTTAGCTAATGGCTTATTTAAAAATCAATCTATTTTGCTAATATTTTCATTAAACTTTAATCTATTTTTTAAAAGAAAACAGATGGAAAGACTCCACAAAGTCAGACTACATTATGGGTTGAGAAAATCTCAGGGCATTAAGGTATGCACACAAAAAGAATGGGCCATCCATGTCAAGTGAGGTATGAGAAGCACCATCAGGTTGAGGCAACTCAGGGTGATGCTTTTTCACAAAGATTTCCTGTCTTCTCTGGACAAGCCCAGCACCTTACTGATAAGTACAGGAGCATATGTAATATTGTAGTAGAATAAACCAAAGCAATGGTCTTTTACTTTTCATTTAGTTTTACTAACTGAAATAGTTTTACTCATTTCATTTTACTTTCATTTCATCTTGGTTATCCTACTGCTTAGGGAATTGGGGTAAGGAGGCAGGGAGGGAAGCGAGGGAAATGGGACTAACAGATGAACCTAAATAAAACATTTTAGTCTATATGCTAAAGGTAGGAATAATAATTGACCATCTGCTCAGCAGAGAACTCTGCATTTATGGAAACTTAATCCATGCTTTGAGAAAATGGTTAGCTCCAATTGGTACGCTGGAGACAACGGAAAGAAATGGGAGAGATTATTAACTAATTTTTGTCTAAAATGATCTAACCAGACCTCAGTGTTCTTCCTAGAAAGTAAGAAATACATGTAATGAGAGAACATTATTTACAGTAAGTAGTAGCTAGTGTACAATCTAAGCAATTTATTTTGAGGATAAATGAACTATTTTTACAAAGGAGAAGGGTGAATAGTTTAGGGCAAGTCTCTGCAGAAAATATTTTAATTTATTTACAACAGGTTAAAGCTTAAATATATATATATTAAAAATACCTCTGAAGTAGAGAGAGCCATTTGTCCTTTTGTTCTAGAGAACTGCAAGCAAAGAAAACAGGAGGAAAACATTAAATCATATAAATTACCTATGCTAACATATTTAAGATCGTCTATCCAGATGAAAATACCAATAGCCTGCTCTTACTGATGTAGCTGTGCATGTGAGTGGCAACCTCAGCATAATTGTGTTCTGGAGAATCCTGCAGTGAAATCCCCTTTAGGAAAAACTATACAGACAAGTATAGTTTTATTAAATCCTTTTGGATGGATCCAAGACAGACCCACCGTCTTATTTTACTATTCTTCTGATTAAGATAAACTCATTACAGCTAAATTACTATTGATTAATAATTTTTCTGCTAAAGTTACTGCTGCATTTAATTTTAAAGTTAAAATTAATTTAAAGTTTATTCCTGTATGGTCTTGTCATTCAATAGCTTTTACAATCTTATTTCAATCTCTTTAGAGAAGCTGAAAACTCTTAATTACTTATCTGTTCCAGAAAATATGTTTAATAAATACTTGTAATTTGTTTCTAATTTGTTGCTTAGGAACTTTCTCCATAAGCAATCTCCCAGGATTGGCTATTAGAAAGTGCTTTATGTCTTTTGTTTTTTTACCATACAAATTTCATTTTTCACAATTCCTTACTATCTTTTGATAACTTCTCCTTTCTAAATAGAAAGTTTTCTAGGTTGAACTATGTCAAAACTTGCATTTCTTTAACAAAATCTGTGTTAAAAACAGGTAAGTTTTTTTCAGACCCATTAAAACTTTATACAAAGCAGTTAATTCTCCCTTTAGATGACTTAGTATCTTTTTAACCTTTTAACTTTTATTGCTACATAAGATACATACACAAAGCTTAAGTGTACAGCTTGAAGAATTTTCACAAATTAAACACACCCATGTAACCAGCACCCAGATGATGTAACAGACTAGCACCTTGGAAGGTCCCTTTGTGCATCCTTTTTAGGTGCTAGTTCCTACTCTCCTAACTTCCAACACAAAGGAACAGTTTTGCTTGTTTGGGTACTTCACATAAAGTAACCACAGAGTATGTACTCTTTCTTGTCTGGCCTCTTTCATTCAACATTATGTTCATGGGATTTACCCATATTATTGTATGTAGTTTTAGATTGTTCGTTCTTATTGTGTACAGTGTTCCACTGTTTGAAGATACAACATACATTACTTTAGAAAGAAATTATAAAGTATGTCAAGTTAATTTATTGAGACTGACTTTTGTGTCATTGTCTTGTATTTTTCCCTGCTATATGCAAGAACCCAGGAGTCATCTTTCCTTAGTAATTCCTAATCTCAGACATTTTTACAGTACTAAATACAGAAGTATTCTAAAGTCAATGGCTATCTCAGAGTTTCATAAATACCTAAACCCATTAGGAAAAGATATGATCAAAGCAGTGAATCTTGGAGAAAGAAAAACAGCAAGGCAGATCAGAAGATTCCCTCAAATTTGAGGGGAGAGAGATCTGTAAGCCCTGAGAGTGAGTGGGAAACCCTATTTCACTCAGTTGAGGTGCCCTAAGGAAATGGAAAAGCCTCAGAGGAGCAACTAAGGAGGCCAGGTCCTAGGCACCACGGTTTGTCTATCAACAAAGTTATCTGTACCTCACATGTGGCATGGAATCACAGAATCTCTTGACATAAAGGGGTAAGTATGGGCATAGGAAAAGATGACATCAGCAGTGACCACAATAGACTGAAGGTCAGAAGCTTTTCATACAATGTGCAGGCACCACAGAAGTCTACCAAATTCTGGTTTGGCCCTAAGAAAACAGGGGTTCCTAGCAAAGAGGAACATTTGATCTCCTACCAGCTTGGCAAGACAGGTAAAGTTTAATTTGACCTATATAATAAATGCGCTTTTCCTGCATACCTGAGTTTTTAGATGAACAATTTATAGTAGGTACTTAAGTTAAAATATTATACTTCTGATTCCTCCTCTAGATAAAACATTGTCAGATTGAAGTACTTCCTGTGTCATCTGAACAATGTTCCCATTTTATTGTACAGATATATGTAAAATCAAGGTGCAGTGCTTCTTTTTCTGGAAGCTGTAGATCGTAAGTTTGTGCATCAGAGTACAAGTAGTGATAGAGATATGAAATTCCTTTTGGCCTTTGGCCTTTTTTGAGATGTGATGATCTACTGTGTTTCCCAAGGTAAAGCATAGAAAGGTCAGATTTATTGTTTACCCTTCTTCCAATTCAGCTCAATTGGGAATTCCTCACAGGTTCTTGCAGTTGTTTGTCAGTCTTAGATTTCAAAGCTATCAACCTCTACTTTTTTGGTTCTTTATAAATACAGTGACTGCTTCTTTAACTGCTAGCCTGAGGAAATGTTAAACTGACCTAAATTTACTTCATATTTATTCAAATATTACTGATGGTCTTCACCCCTTTCTAAAGATCTGAGTTTGGCCCTGATATTATTTCACTTCAGCCTGAAAAACTTGCTTTATCATTCTTTGTGGTATAGGTCTGCTGTCAATGAATTATTATAATTTTAAAAATCTTTATTTCATTGTCATTTTTGAAGGATATTTTTGCTGGATATAGTGCTCTGGGTTGAAAGTCTGTCTCTTGCAATACTTTAAAGCTGTTGTTCCCCTATCATCTGACAAAAAGTCCATGATATTTCAAATTGTTCATATGTTTCCTATATGTAAAGTATTCTTTTTCTCTGGCAGCCTTCAAGATTTTCTTTTTATCTTCGGTTTTCATCAGTTTGTCTATGATATGACTGGGTATAATTTTCTTCATATGTACCCTGTTTGGGGTTCACTGTGCTTATTGAACTTGTATATTTATGTCTTTCACCAAATTTGAGAAGTTTTCAACCATTATTTCTTCAAGTACTTTTTCTGCCCCATTTCTTCTCTAACCCCTCTTTCTGGGATTCCAATTACATGTATGTTATACTTCTGACATTGTCCTACAAGAATATTTATTTCTGTTTTTCAGATTGGACAATCTGTATTGCTCTATATTCATGTTCACTAACTCTTTCCTCTTTCATTTCCATTTCTCTAGTAAGGCCACACAGAGAATTTTTAACTTAAGACAATCCATTTCTCAGTTCTATAATTTCCACTTGGTCCTTTTTAATATTTTATTTCTCTGCTGAGATTTCCTATTTTTTTCACTCATTTCAAGTGCATTTTCATTTAACTCACTGATTTAAGAGCTGCCTTAGAGTCCTTTTGTACTATTTCCAACATCTGGGACACCTCAGGATTGGCCTCCATTGATTGTCTTTTCCTTTTCCTGATTCTTCGTACGTCAAGAAATTTTAGATTGTATCCTGGAAATGATGAATGTTTTGTTTAGAGCCTCTGGATTCTATTATATTTGTAAAATAGTGTTGATGTTTTTGTTTTGGCAGGCAGCTAATTTGAACAGACTCAAGCTGTGAAAACTCCTTTTTGCCTGTGGTGGGCAGCAGCTCAGATCAATTTTTTTAGCCTTAGCTTCAAAGCTGCTTTGAATCTGCCCATGCATGTGTGGTTCAATGATCAGCCAGAGACTGGGGCATAGTCTATAACAGAATTTGGACTTCCTTCTCTGAGTCTCTCCTTTTTGAGATTCCAACCTCATTTTTCAGTGGCTTTGGTTGACCTGGGCTCTGATACTTCGGCCAAAAAGAACTACAAGTTTTTGTCAACATTTTAGTTGCCCCACACCATGATGTTACTACAGCCTTCCCTGAGGCTAAATAAAGGCTTAAGAACAGGAAACTCCCACAGTGCTAGTGCCTTCTTCCAAGTTTCAACTCCCCTAAAAAATCTGCTAACTTCTGTGCTCCAGAACTTTCAGACAGTGTAATGGTTTGAAGTTGTATGGGCCCTAGAAAACTATGTTCTTAAAGCTAATCCATTCCTGTGGGTGTGAACCTATTGTAGGTAAGGGCCCATTTGATTAGGTTACTTCAGTTAGGGTGTGGCCCAGGATGGGTCTTATTCCTCTTACTGGAGTCCTTTATATACAGGATGAATACAGAGAGAAAGAGATGGAAAAGCCACAGAAGCAAGAAGCTGAGAAAGCCAAGGAAGCAAGAAGTTGAAAGCAACAAAACCTGAAGAAAAGGGAGAAACCAGTAGGCGCTGTCATGTGTTTGCTATGTGACAGAAGAGTCCAGGATTGCCGGCAGCCTGTCTTCAGGAAGAAGGTTATCATCTTGATGATGCCTTGTTTTGGACATTTTCATGGCCTCATAACTGTAAGTGTGTAAACTAATAAATTCCCACTGTAAAAGCCAATGCATTTCTGGTATATTGAATTTTGGCAGCCTAGCAAACTAGAACAGGTAGTTTTTGTTTGTATATTGTTTGGAGTTTATAGTTGTTATCTCTAGAATGGTCAGTCTGTGACGATTTCACTGTCGTATTAGAGGCAGAAATCCTTAACATTTTACTTTTTTTTTCAATAAACTTTTAATTTTGAAAAAATTTATATGTTCGAAACAGTTGCAAAGATAGTATAGAGAGTCCCTGAATACCTCTTATCCAATTTCAGCTTCTCCTAATATTATCATCTTACATTATCACAGTACATTTGTCAAAACTAAGAAACCAATTTTGGTGCATTACTATTGTCTGAACTCTCAACTTTATTTGGATTCCACCAGTTCTTCCGTTAATGTCCTTTTTCTGCTCTAGGATCCAATCCAGGGTACCACACTGCATTTAGTTGTCATGTCTCCTTAGTGTCTGGTCTGTGACAGTTTCTCAGTCTTTTCCTGTTTTGAGGTGTACTGGTCAGGTATCCTATATAATGTCCCTCAATTTGGGCCTGATGTTTTTCTCTTAATTAGGCCAGAGTTACACGTTTTGGGGAGGAAGGCCACAGAGGTGAATTGTCCTTTTCATCACATTATATCAAAGGGTACATTATAGCTACATGGAATCACTGGTGATGTTAATCTTGATCATTTGTGTTCTTTGAGCAATACAATGTATGTATTTCTCCCCTCTCCTTAAAAAAATGTTCCATGGAAACTCCCACTAAAGACGTCATGTACTACCACTCGACTTGAAATTGTTCTTTTCACCTGTAACTCCAAGGAGATTAATAGGAAATGACTATCTCTAGAGAAATCTTCCATGAGTAGAAGGTACACAAAGAATGATGCAAATACATGTTTCTTCCAAATAAGCTTTTAAAATCTTCTGGTATGTGAATAATGCATAACAAAATTTAATGACATACCTTTCCTTTATTAGAAGATTAACAGCTTGGAAGATTTTAGTTACCTGGCTTTAGGATGGTTCCTGAGGAGTTTGGTGGTAGCGAGGAGAAGAGCAAAAGAAAAGCACCACATGTGCATACATGAACATTAACTCTTTTAAGTATAAAGCAAAAACTGGATTAAGGTGTGGTTGTTCAAAATCACGGATGTGAGTTTTGGTATGATCACCATAAACTGAAGAGTCCCAATTAAGCATGTTTTGTGTAAGGGGATAAATACTCTCAATTCATACATTCTCCAACTGTTTCCCAGCCTAGGAATGACTCTTTGGAAACGAACTTTCACTCCTTTAAATCATACATTTGCTTTTGATTGTCATATCCCAGAAGTCACAAAGCTGAATGCATATTTCACAGAAGCTATAGGTATAGGTAGACGACAAGTTGTGTTTCTTACCTGAAAGTGGCCACAAAATTCACAGTGGGCCAGCCCAAGACAAAGGATTTCATGGCATTGGTGTTGCCTTCTCCTACTTCATCCACACAGCTTGCTGTCCACATGTCACTTAATTTAATTTTATTTTTTATCTTAAAGTTGTTATTATATCTAGAAACATAAAAACCAAACAGTACCTCTTGTTATTTTGTTTCTTAAATGTTATGGGAGCTTTTGTGCTTGTGATAAGATGACCATTTTCACTAATCAGGGGTGAAGAACGTCTTAAGTCATTGTTTTTATCTTGAGTGTCTAGCACAGTAAATTGTAACATGGTAGACTTTTACTTATGGTTTTCTGAGTGAATCTTGGCACAAGAAGGTCTTGGGAACATTTGGTGAATTAGTTCTTATGTCTGCATTTATGGCAGCAAATGGCCATTAATTGGCTACTTTATCTTTCTTTAGGTGAGCATTACATTTGGATTAAAAATCCAATTTTAACTTTACTGCTATCATAAAAATTAATTCATTTATTATTTATAAGTTGCTTGTTTTTTAAAAAAAATTTGAGTGCCTGAACAAAATATTAAAAATACACATGATTTATTAAAATATTTATAATTTTTTCCTTGAGATGGGCTAAAATATATAACCTGGAAGTAATTAAAAGAATTTATAATGCATTTTCAACTGAGTCATTACAAGATTACGTAGCCTTTAGAGACATAGGTTATTTTAAATTTCCTTCAAATTTTGTTCACAGCACTTTCCCCTTACATTCTGGATAAAACTGAAAAAACTGTAGCCTAAAAACAGAACCCCAACTTAAAAAAAAAAGATGCCCTTAAGTAATTATTATATTTAAGTGGGGTAGACACACTTAACATTCATCTCTGTGAACCCAGAAGGTGATCTACTTTAAGACAGCAGTGAAATTGCTTTTTGATGAGTTCTACCTAATCTCCCTTACACCTCTGATATGGAAACCACCATATCTCTTGACCTAATTGACAGATTTAATGCTTATGATGGACCTGAAACTTAAATAGTTAGAAAAACTAGGAATGATAAAGAGAATGCCTAGGGAAGCAAGGGTACTTCCTATCACATTCAGAACTCTTTGTGGGAACACTACAAGGTAAAATGAAATCAAAGATACCTTATATGGAAATATCCTTAAAACGTCTCTGATTCATGGAATGTTTAAAACTAAAACTCTTCAGTGGGATTTATGAAAAGAAAAAAGGTTTTACAGGAGCTATACATAAGGATAATCTAGATTCAAAGACTCATTTATGCTTCCAAAGGGCACAATGAATTTAAGTGTAACAGAAAAGTGCCTTGCGATGCAATGGCTTCTTACTATACCTTATTTTAACATTTTTCACCTTATTACTACGAATCTTTAGTTATTTTATGAAACAGACTCAATTACAGAAAAAATATTACTCCTAGATGGCAATTATTTAGGTTATATAAAATTAAAATTATATAACCTTTTGGAAGGAAAGGTACATATCTTCTAGTTTTCACACATTTTGTGTTTTCTAAGGTTGTTCTCTCTCTATATTAGATACCTCAGCTACCATATGGGAACTTCCACATGTGTTGAACTGGAAAAATAATCATTCCAATAATCCTCTCCACAGATCAATAAAGTGCCAAGTGCCCTTGATACCAAACATAGGAGGTATCTAAAAGTCCAAACAATAATTTCCATTCACCAATAATAACAATATTATTGTTAATAATAATAATGGCTAATATTTATTGAGAACTTAACCATGTGCCAGTCACTGTTTTAAACATTTTACACACATTATTTATTTTAATCCTCAAACAAGTGGATGAGGTAGATATTACCTCCATTTTATAGATAAGGAAATGGGATCGAAAGAGATTAACTAACTTGCCAAAAGTCAAACAGTTTAAGTAGCAGATCCAGAATCTGAACTTGGGCAGTGTTGACTTCTAAGCTCATGCTCTTAATCATGATGTGTGAGTAAAAAGCCCGTGGACACTGCCATTCCTATAAAGCACCTGGATGTAAGTATCTTTCCGTGAAGTTCCCTTCAGCTTTCCTACCTCAGTCTTATATTTTGTCTTTCCAGAACTCTAAGGCTTTTAAAATGAAACTGTTTATTATAGAGGGGTGGGGCAAAATCTCATGAATTTGATGTTTATAAATCTAGATTGGCCAGCTTGAAAATATTTAAAACAAGTGGACTGTCCTGGAGTCATAGTGCCTTTCTTCAGATTTTTCACTTTCAATCGCCAACAGTATTAGATTATCCCAATAGAAATTAAAAAGTATGTATCTAAATTGAACTAGCTGAAAATACAAAACAACCAAAAATAAATTCTTTATTTCTACAATGTAGACCCTTACTATAAATTTATTAAGGTGACAGATATACTTCTTTGCTTTCCCATCCTTTAATCTTTATAGTGGAAGGAATATCCAGTGAACTGTTAAAATACACAGGATTCTAGGGAGATTTCCCCCTAATCTATGATGGAGACATTATATTAAATGTTTAGGAGTAGAGATCATGATATATTCCACATTATTTGATGGTAATTCTATTGATAATGAATTAATGATCAGTACTTTGTTCCTCTTCATCCTTTTGACCTAACCAGAACTAACTATTGTTTCTCTATCTGTTTAGAAAATAAAATGTGAGTTTGGTTATGGCTTAAGAGGGTATAAGGTAAATATAGTCATTTCCTTTCAGTAATTTCCAAATGGATGATATATGGCTATAAATACTGAGAACAGTTCCTTTTTTCTAAATACTTTAATATTTATAAAACAAACCTCATTTTTAAAAAATGAAAAAAAATTTTCCTGCAAAAGTAAGTTATTTAGTTTTCTAAGGAATATAAAAAATAGCTCCTTAGGGCTTTAATACTTGTTCTAATGTATTATGTACCCCAGGCTGACAGCTTGACTGCAACCTCATGAAAGCCAGAACTATCCAGCTAAGCCATTACCAGGTTCCTGACCCAGAGAAACGGTGTGAGATGTTGTTTCAAGCTGTTATATTTTGGGGTAATCTGTTATGCTGCAATAGACATCTACTACAGCTTTCAAAGGTCCTGGTGACCTGACCCCTGTCTACTTCTCCAATCTTATCTCATATCACTCTCCCCTGCTCATTATGCTCCAGTTACACAGTACTTCTTTTAACTCCTCTAAAGAGCCAAGCTTTTCCTTCCATCTTTGTACCTTCTGTTCCCTCTACCTAGAATGTCCATCCTTTCAATATCTGAATATCTGGTTGCTTTTCATCCTTCAGTGTTTTTTTCCCCCTAACTACCCCTATCCAACACACATCTTATCTTTTTCTTCACTGAGCTCCCAATTTTCTCCATAGCACTAATCGCAATCTGTAATTCCAACCCCACCCCCACCCCTCAATGCATTAGAATGTAAACTCCCGTCAAAGTTCATTTTATCTCCTATATTTATTCAGGGCATGGCACAGAACAGGACTTAGATGAATACTTATTGAGTAAATAAGTGATGTAAACATTAATCTTTTGCAAAAACAAAACAAAACAAAAAACTCACTTCAGATATGAACTACAGTAATAGAGGCCAAGCATTCTTACATTAAGTTCTGTGTAGGAAAGTTATCTTTGTTAGTGGAGATGTGATTTTATAATGATAACCAGGAGAGAATGCACAGTATACTTACTTGACTTTGGCCACAACCAACAAATCATTAAACAGGAAAAGATACCGCTCCTGCCTCTGCAGGCCTCTTTTGAGTTCTACCCGGCCATCAATCAGCAGAGTCCTACTGGAGCACACAAATGATGACAGAAATGCACATGTGTCCACACTAGCAGAAGGACTTTCCCTGTAATGGACCAAACATCACAGATCAGTTAGTCAAATGATTAAACATAGGATCAAGTTTTTTTAAAAATAAAATTCTAGTTTATAGTTGGGGAAGAAGAGATGAGTTCAATTTTAAATATACTGAGTTTGAAATTATTAGCGGACCACGTGGCATGGAGAAATTAGGCAGACAGCTGGAACTTGGAAGAGATGTCAGAAGTAGAGATATAGATTTGCTAATCATACAAAGACAGGTGCATAAATAATGCTATGGGAATGGCCAGCATTGCCCAGGAAAAGAACACAATTTAAGAAAAGGGGCAGAAACGATATCCCTGAATAAAGCTATAATCTGAAGAGGTGAAAGAAGGAGAAACAGTAAACAAGATGGGGACTGGTTAATGATGTAGCAGAAAAAGGAGAATAAAAGACAGTGGTGGTCGGAGTGCAGCAACTGGTAGAGGTTGACAAGTTGAGGACTGAGAAGGTATCTGGGTCACTGGGACCTTTATGAAAGTTCCAAGAGAATGGTGAAGGCAGAACTCAAACATCCTGGAGCTTGAGGGGTGAATAATGAGAAGTGAAGAACTAAAGGCAGGAACTCAGATGATCTTCTAGCAGCCTAGTACTAGAAGGTGACTTTAGGGTTTCTAAAGGAGTATAGCTGGAGAGTGAGGAAAAGCAGGAAACAAGGGAACCAGAACAGCCCTGAAAGTAGGCATCATTATCCTTCTTGTTACAGATTTGAAAACTGATGTGCAGAGTAGTGAAAAAATACTCTGCTATTAAGTGAAAGGGATTTCCAAGTAAGTGTGGTTTCTATGCATGCGCTTCTTACAATTCCACGCGCTTTCACAAGGCCAAGCACTCCTGTTACGGCCTCCGACCCCTCCTCTGCCCCCTGTGACTGAGCTCAGAGATGGAGGATTTACAGGGTTGGGGGAGGGGTGGCTTAAATCTAAGCCCTTTTGCTATGAAGATAATATGGCAAGTTATCTAATTGCCCCAGTATCCTCATCTGTAAGATAAGGTAGTTGAACTAGAAGATCTGTAAATTCTTTTATAATTTGTATAGAGGACTCAATAATGTGCCGCCAAAAGGTGGAAACAAGATTACTGATGAGAGGCAAACAGATGAGGATACAATTAGCTATCTCTTTGAGAGCAACCCTATGCTGAATAGTTTATACATGTGTGGCTAAGCATATTTTTGAGTCACCTCAGGGAAACAAAACCAGAGTTGAAATAAAATAAAAACCAAGCAATAGTAGCAATAAAAACAAAAAGGAAGGGAAGTATCTTGACTAGTCTAAGAATAAAAGGAGTTCAAAGAACAAGAATTTGTGAGGGCCTCCCTCAGAGTAAGGGTATAAGAGCTCATGCCCTGTCACCCTAAGTATCTGGTTCACAGGGCAGCTGCAGCAAATGGGAATTCTGGCTTTTCTAGGTTTCCTGGGTTTGAGCAGTTTAGGTGCCGGTGTTTGATCTTCTCTGGATTACTAAAAGGCTGAGGACCGTATGCTGTCCTGATAGCTCTCTGAGGCTGTGCCTGAGTGGCCAACCATCCCTTCCTTTCTTACAGTGGTTCTCTAATTGTGTCTCCCCACCAGCAGCTTCAGCAACAACTGGGACCTTCTTAGAAATGCACATTCTCAGGCCCCACCTCAGATTTAATGAATCGGAAACTCTGGAGGGTAGGCTCAGAATTCTGTCTTTTAACAGGCCATTCAGGTGATTCTGATGCATGCTGAAGTTTAAGAACCACTGAATTATTAGGACTGTACAATATATTCCGGCTTTAGCACTCTAAAATTCGGCAATCTTTGTTTCAAAGTAAGAATATATTTCTACTTCAGGTAAGGTGAACTTCTGAGTTATTTTGTCATTTCCTGTGGTTTCTGAGCCTTGGTTACCTTTCCTAATAAATGGATTCTATTATTTTCCTAATTACTAATTAAGCACATATTATGTATATCTTACAGAGATGTATAGGTGAATGACAAGGCAAGTAAATCAGAGTCCTCTGAAAGAAAAGGGGAAGGGAACATCTATGCTTGATACTATAGATAGGAATCAAGCAGAGAGAAAGGGAATTAACCTTAGAGAAAAATCTTTTCTACCTCGTTTTTTTTTTTTTTAATTTTTTGCAGGACAAGGGGGGTGTAGAGTAGAGGTGGAGAGGCATTGTATTAGTCACGGTTCTCTCGGGAAACAGAATCAACAGGAGATATCTGTCAATAATATGAGATTTTATAAGGTCTCTCACACAACAGTGGGGATGCACAAGTCCAGGTTCCGCAGGCAGGCTGCAAACTAGGGGCTCCGATGAAAGTCCGATGAAAGGTCCTTGATGAGTTTCTGGGAGAAGTTGGCTGCCCAAAGACGAGCTGGGAAATTCTCTCTGAATGTTGAAATCACTTCCCCTTTTAAGGCATTCAACTGATTGGATAAAAGCGGCACCCATTGATGATGCAATCTCCGACTGATGCAGATGTAATCAGCCATCCATGCAGTAAACTCACTGGTGATCGAAGTCCATAAATGCTCTTGTATTACAATTAGCCCAGTGCTTGCTGGACCTAACATCTGGACACAATTACCTGGCTGAGTTGACACATTAGCCTAACCATCAAAGGGCATAATGGCATCTTGAAGCATATGATGATTTTCAAAGTTGTAGAAAACAAGAATAAGCCTCACTTGCTCTTGTCAAAATTGAGCAAGGACAAGGCTAACAAGCAAGGAATGGGTGAAGGAATGGCTAAAACATCATTTAAACAACTTTAGTTTCTTTTCTGCATGGCAAGAAACCTTTGTAGGAGAAAAATCATCTTTAGTATTTTGCTTTTAGGTATTCAATAAATAACTGCTTTTTCATAACAATGATGACCCATCAGACAGCAGTATGGTTTAAACCTGGGGTCCTCAAACTATTACTTAAAGGACCAGACAGTAAGTAGTTGAAGTTTTGCAGGCCATACAGTCTGTTCCAACTACTCACCTTTACCCACGTAGTACAAAAGCAACCATAGCTAACACATAAACAAATGTGTGTGGCTATGTACCAATAACATTCTATTTACAAAAATAGGTGGCCTAACTAGGTCATAGTTTGCTGACCCCTTTCTTAAACAATAATTCTAAGACTTTTAAATGCTTATTGCTAAAGGCTTATCTGAAGTAAATGGATAATTTAAATTTTTCTTGCTTGGGGTTAGCCTAGGCCAAAGATTGATTAATTAGGCTACCACTTAAAAAAAAAAAAAAGCTTGCATTTTAAAGCAATTCCAAAGGATTTCACACACAGTAAATCCTTTGCCATCTAACAATAATATTTTCAAATGAGTAGATTTGGTGGTAATATGGGAGAGAAACTACAATGAAAATATTTTTCTTTTTCTGTGTGGGCAATATCAATGTACATGTCTACAGTATGTCATTTTAAAGATCTACATATAAGCATGCCAAGAGTTGCTTCAAGTCTTTAGCAAGCTAATAAGCATTGGTTAAAAAGAATCCATGAAGCACTCTGAAATAAAAATAAACATTTCAGCACTCACATAATTTAAAAAGAAAAAAATCTTTCATAGAAGGAAACAAAACAAAATAACCTTTGTGCTTTTTAGAACTATAGTCTTAGTGTTTCCTACTTTAAAAAATGTATTTCTCAATTATGTGATTCTGAAGTGTTTATTTTTATTCTGAGTGCAATGTAGATGTGTTTTAGTCTCTTAGAGTATGGAAATGGGAGGGAGGTATTTTATTTATATATATATGCACATGGCCATAGCTCAGTAATCATTGAATAACTGAAACAGGATTTACCTTCTAAAAAATCTACCCATCTCTCAGAGTCCATTCCAAATACCACCCATTTCACAAAAACTCTCTCTCTCAACTGAATCTTTGCTTGGCATCTCTTACATGATATCCAGCACTTACCATATTCTGCCTATAGCTCTTAAATATTCTCACTCGACATTTATTGAGCATGATTACTATATAATAATTACTCATAATAGTGATAAGGGTTGCAATGCAAAAGTAAAGAATGTGATCAGTGCAAATAACTCAGAGGCCTTTCCTGGGTGCCTGTCATGTGCCAAGCACAGGAGAAAGATGCAGTCCAAGGCCCTCAAGGAGTTAGCAATCTGGCAGGGAATCAGGCAAGTAAAATAAGCTCAGTGATAAACCAGTGAGTGCAATAAAAGAAATGCTGAGTGTTGAGGGTTCACAGAAGAACAATAGGAGGCCCTAACAGACCAGATTGCATAAGAAAGTTTCCTGGAGGATCCACAGTCTTGAAGGATGACAGCCTGCCGAAGGCTGAAGGGCACTGAGTGAAGGAAGAACATGTCAAACATGCATGGTGTGCTTCAGTAACTGTCAGAAGCTGAGAAAGGCTGGAGTGGCAAGGGCAGATGAGGAGGGCTCCAGATCCTGGATGCTTTTTCTGCCATGCGATGAGGCTTAGACTTTATCTGATAGCACTAAGGAGTTTTAAGCTGGACACTGTGTTTTGTAATATCATGTTGAGGAAAACAGAAGAGGGCAAGCTCAGAGGTAGGGAGGCTATTAGTAATTTATTGCAGTAATCTTATGCAGTAAATATTGCAGACCTGAGTTGGCAGTGAAAAAAAGGATAGAACATTTTAAAGGGATATTTTAAAAATACAGACTGTTAAAATGTGCAAATTGATTAGCCATGGGAGGTGTATTAGTCAGCCAAAGGGGTGCTGATGCAAAATACCAGAAATCTGTTGGTCTTTATAAAGGGTATTTATTTGGGGTAGAAGCTTACAGTTACCAGGCCATAAAGCATAAGTTTCTTCCTTCACCAAAGTCTTTTGCCACGTGTTAGAGCAAGACAGCTACTGACATTTGCCAGGGTTCAGGCTTCTTGGGTTCCTTTCTTCCCGGGGCTCCGTTTCTCTCTGGGCTTAGCTCCTCTGTTTCCTCCACAAGGTCAGCTGTAGACTATGAGGCTCTTTAGGCACTGCCTCTCTCCACAAGGCCAGCTGTAGACTATCAGGCAAATGGCTTGTCTCTATCATGGGGCCTTCTCTCCTTCCTCACAGCCAAGCTCCTTCATCAGCTCGCCTCCCCAGGCTCCAGTATCAAAACTCCAACATCAAAACTACTACAACTCTGTCCATGCCTTTTATATGTGATTCCCTACCCACCAAGGGGTGGGGCTCAATGCCCTACTGATGTGGCCCAGTCAACGCCCTAATCATAACTTAATCATGCCCAGATTAACAGACCAGTTTGCAAGCATAATCCAATATCTATTTTTGGAATTCATAACTTCATCAAACTGCCAAAATGCTACAGGAGGTAAGTGAGAAGCAGGATGGGATACCTCCCAGGTAGACAGAGATGGAACTGACCAAGAAGAAGAATACAGCCTTACTGTTCAACACTTATTTATATTTATTTTTCATCTAACAAAGATTTATGGGATAAAATATGCTGAGCACCTATGTGTGTCAGCTGGACATTATGCAAAATGGTGGAAATACAGGATAAACAAGTTAGATTTATTCTGTTGCTTGTGCAACTTTGAGTCTAGTTATATATTCAGCTATCTCCTTGACGTAGCCCATCATTGTTGCTCAGTTCAATTTCTAGTAGAGGTTGAAAACCACAGCCCATGGTCATATTTTATTTGACCTACATAGAGCTTTCAAATATATTTGATTTTGAATGCCCAGTGCACCACATTCCCTCTCTGCCACTTCTTTCTTTCGTTACGGCACCTCTCAGGACCCTGAAGGCACTTAAGTCTGTTATTTTGCCCTATTGTTTTTTTGTTTTTTTTTTAAACTAGCTTAAAACTTTAAATTGAGTTCTTTTTTATTATTGTAAGATACACATAATGAAAATTTACATTTTAACCATTTTAAAGCATACAGTTCACTGGCATTTAGTACATTCACAATGTGTGTAACCATCAGCACTATGTACTTTCAGAACATTTTCATTACCACAAAGAAAACCTGGACTCATTAAGCAGTCACTCCTCATTCCTCATTCCCTTCAGCTCCTGGCAACCACTAATCTGCTTTCTGTCTCTATGGATTTACCTTTACCGGATATTTCATATAAATGAAATCACATAATATGTGACCTTTTGTGTGTGGCTTCTCTCAATTGGCCTACTGTTTTTGAGGTTCATCCAGGTTGTAGCATGTATCAGAACTTACTCCTTTTCAGAGCTGAATAATATTCCACGGTATGGATACACCTCAGTTTGTTTATCCATTCATCACATTTGGATGGACATCTGTGTTGTTTCTATCTTTTGACTATTGTGAATAGTGCTACTACAAACATGAGTATAAATGTTTCTGTTTGGGGAAGCAGATGTGGCTCAAGCAACTGGGCTCCCACTTACCATATGGGAGGTCCCTGGTTTGGTTCCTGGTGCCTCCTAAAGAAGACAGTGAGCTGGCACAACAGGCAGTGTGGCAAGCTGACACAACAAGATGACGCAACAAGAGACACAAGAAGAAAAACATGATGAGAGGCACAATAAAGCAGGGAGCAGTTTCCCAGTGCCTCCTAGAGAAGATCAGCAAGACAGCGAGCTGATTGGATGGGCAGGCACGGCGAGCTGACGCAACAAGATGATACAGCAAGAGACACAGGAGGAAGAACATAATGAGAGACACAACAAAGGAGGGTACAGAGGTGGCTTAAGTGAATAGGTGCCTCCCTCCCACATTGGAGGTCCCAGGTTCAGTTCCTGGTGCCTCCTAAAGAAACAAAATAAGACAGACACAGCAAATGCAAACAATGAGGGGGGAGGGAGAAATAAATAAGTAAAATAAATCTTTTAAAAAAAAGTTTGTTTGAACACCTATTTTCAATTATTTTGGGTATATACTTGGGAGTAGATTTGCTGAGTCATATGGTAATTCTATGTTTAATGTACTGAGGAACTGCCAAACTGTTTTCCAGTGGCCACACCATTTTACATTTCTACCAGCAATGCAGGAAGGTCCTCATGTTATCTTTGACTCTTTCCTCTTTTGCTCTCCACAATCACTTCTTATGTTTTAAGGATATTCCAACTAAAAAATTAAAATGTCTTGGATCCAAGTCCTTACAGCCTCTCCTATAGTTTGTAAAAAACTCCTAACGGCCTCTCTACTTTTTTTGCTCTGTTTCTTCTCCAATCTATCAAATTTGTCTTCCTGATACATGTATCAGTAATCAAGGCATGTGCACTGTCTACAGAGTAAGACCATCTGATTAACCTGGCATTTAGGTCTAGCATGTTTTGCCCTAACCAGTTATGAAATAGTAGATTAAAACTTTCTATTTGGCTGTATAAGTGATGACTCTGGTTACTCTGAGAATAAATTAGTCCAGAAGTAATTAGTAATAAGAAGAAATGACTATTGAAATGCACCTACAAAAACCACTATGAACATCAGAACTTTATCATATTCCAATGAAAATCTGTCCATTAGATATTTGTGTCTACTTCAAACATCTCGGCATTAAGAGTACACTTTCAGAAAATATAGTCTAAAGCAATTATCTGTCTTACTGATGGGATAAAACATAGGAATTACATTACAAAAGTCATCACCCTGATAAAATCAAATGCATTCAAATTACCCAAGAACACTGTATAATGAGACAGTAGCATGATGTGGTTGCATGCAATGCAAACTATACTTCCACTTCCAAATTGATTAAAAAATGAATCATGTAGCTCATATACAGTCTGCATTCTACCTTTGGCATTATGAGAACATGGCCTAGTGATAATGATGTTAATACCAGGTTCAAAATTCACTAAGATAGGATAAGGGCTTGGTAAGATAAGATGATAGATAAGCAGAGTGAGCAGGGCTTAAAAGAAAGAAACATACAAAGGAGAACTTTAAAATTACCATTAAAAATGTTGATTGAAACAGACTGTATATGCGATATGAGATAACATTTATGGTACAAACTTAATGAGCCAGGGAAATATAAACATAAATAAGCAAAGAAGAGCAAGGTGGAAGGAAGGAATGAAGGACAGAGAAGGGCACTTAATAAGCATAGTTACACTAACGAAGCAAGATCCTCACACAGAGATATTACTTCTAAAGAAGGGAATAAACTACCTCATTTCTGCATGGCCTTGACACAGAAGTTGCTCAACAACATCTATTAGGAGTTCACTTAGTACAAGGCACTTTACGAGACATTACAAGAAAGGAGAGAATAAGCTGTTCTGAGTATTGTCTCTGAGGACTTAAAAAAGAAACAATTTATATACAAATTATGTATAATGATGCAAATCCACTTATCAGAGAAAAACCTGAGTTTTGAAACTTCAACTCCCCAGTGAAAATGCAACTCTTCAAGAAGAATAGCTCTACTTCATTAAGAAAAAATGAGTAGGTACAGATAAATCCCAATTAACGACTGGAGAAACTTCCAAACCAATTCAGTCAACTTCTGTGTGGCCTGTTGACCTAAAAAATACTATCTATCTTTATTACCAGCCAAGTAAAATTGGTTTGGGTCATCTTCTTGAATTAGATACTAATAATGCCAAACATATTCAAGCTACTCAAGAAACATTTACGTGTGCTGTGATTATGTGATGTAATTATTACATGCTAGTTTGTTTACTAATTTGACAATAAGCCACGTCACCAATATGTTGACTGGGCACTCCAGCAGTTTGGTTCAAATAATAATTATATATTGGTACACTGAAAGGAACAGAGTTGATTAAAGATAGTTCTGTGTACAATTTCTAGATCTGCTAAAGTAAAAAATATATCAATAATACCTTTGAATTAGAAAGTACTCAAGGCAGTGAGTGACTAAACTATGTCATCTCCTACCTCCAGCTCATTTTTATGCCAAAATTTCAATATTCAAGTTGATATATAAACAAGTTGATTCAATTAGTTGAATCATTTCAAGATAAGAAAGAACCATATAATAACCATATAATAAACACCTGTTTTATTTTAAAAAATCAGTGCAACGAGTTGAAGTCTCTTAAGAAACAATTCATTAGAGGATTTTGAAGTAAAAAGTTTTTGCTTTAGATAAATTCTTGCTTTTGATAAATTAATTTCAGATGTAGAAATCATTTGATAAACGAAAGAACAAATATTTATTAGTGGATGGTAAATAGAAAGTAGAATATATTAGGGGAATATATTAATTCAGTGTGTTGTTTTCTGTGTTGAGGTAGCTAAATTATTTAATAAAAGTTTAACTTTTATTTTTAAAATCCCAAATCATATTCCAGATGTAAAAATAATTAAGTCAGTCACTTATGTATTTAATGATTACCTATAGTTCATTAAGCACTATTCAAGGCACTGGGGATATAGGAGCCAATGAAGTAATCAGGAGCCATGCAAAGAATCTCACTTTTTATTCTGAATGAGATAGGAAGGGGAGATGGCTTGAACACAGAAGTGATAGGATTTACATTATGAATAGACTGGAGGGAGGCAGGAGTGGAGGCATGTAATAAACACTGACTTGAAGAAATTTTTTAAAACAAAATCACAGTAAGAGTTGGCTAAAATTCCCTAAATAAAAAACTCATTGGCGGGTTTGAAATGTAGTAGTTTAGGAGAGAGAGATGATAGTAATTTGGAAGAAGATGGTAGCAATGGAGATAGTAAGAAACAGTTCTATTCTGGATATATTTCAAAAGTAGAACTTAATAGGATTTGTTATAGATTGCTTTTTGGCCTGATCAACTGAGGTGGGGATGAGGAATTTGGTTTTGGATATAAATTTGAAATACCTATCACTTCAATGGAGATGTCAAGTAGGTGGCTGGTTACATGGGTTTAGGATACAGGAGGGAAGTTCAAGGTGAATTTACAAATTTAGGAGTCATCAGGTTATAGGTTTTAAAGCTATGGAAGAGATCAGGTTACTCAGGGATTTAGTATAGATGGAGAATAGGTTCAAGTGCTGAGTCCTGGGGCACACCAACATTTAGAAGTTAGGAAACAGAAAAACTAGCAAAGTAGAATGAGCTGATTATCCTAGGTAAATATAACCAAGAGGCCAAGGGAAGAAGGAAGAGATTGAGGTATGAAATGCTACAGGAAGGCCAAAGACAATTTGACCATAGGATGCAGTGTTAAGGAGGTCACCAGTGGCCCTAACAAAAACAATTTCTGGTTGAGCGGTGGGAGGCATGACTGTTGTAATAGAGTTAAGAGAGGAATGAAGACAGCATTTAGTTAAGTCTTTCAAGGAGTTTTGATGTAGGGTAGATAAATGAGGTAGAGGGGGATTCTGGTCAAGGGATGTCTTGTTTTGTTTTAAGGCATATTTTCAAAAATCCACAAGTAATAAATAGTATATAATGAACCTTATATATTCATTACCCAGATTCAACAATTACCAAGATTTGTCACACTTGCTTCATTTTCCCCTTATATCTTGATGATACTCTGCAGGAAACAGAGGCTCAAAGGATTTTAGATCAGTTAATGAGCATTATGATATGAGTTGATGGTAGCTTCAGGACTAAGGAGGGAAGTAGAGGACAGAGAATGGGACCTCTGAGCCTTAGTTTCCTGGTTAGTGAGGACATTAAATATATCTCCACCAAAAACATAAATCTATTCTTCAGTCCTGAAAATGTCATTTTGCTATTAATGCCTATTAACAGGGGCAAGCACTATTCTACTTGTAAAATATAATCCAAAAGGTATATGGAACTGAGATGGAATATGTTTTGGAAAGTATTCAGACTGTGACAGTTTGAATGCCTGCTCTACCATTTACTGGATGCATGCTCTTGCCCAAGGTACTTAAAGTCTCTGTGCCTCACTCTTTACCTGTAAAATTGCTACTCATCCACAGCCTGTAGTGATCATCATGTACACAGGAATACGATCAATGCCTTTCACACAGGCACTGATTAAAAAAAGGTAATATCAACGTGGCAGATGAATTCATGTCCGTTGAAAGATCCTTTTACTGATAACCTTTTTTATTCCTAAACCATATATTTTTAAATAGCAAATAACCAATAAAGTTCATAAAAATAAAAGTACATCCTTGGATTGAAGTTATTTTAAGCTTATAATACAGTACACTTTATAGTGTGTGGGCACAGTACATGTTAAATGGAGTGCTTACCTCTGTCTTTAATCTGACAAATATCTCTAAGTAGTAAGAAAAGAGAACATGTAAGCTGGAAAAATGATATCTATGTATAGGATCATAATAATTAAAATGAAGGTAACAAAAGTATTTATGAATACAAATGTTATTTGCTATTATTTATTCTTATTACCAATGACAGAGAAGCCTTTACATTTTATGCAATTGAGAAAAAGTTCCTACTGCATTTTTAAATGAAAAATAAAATTGGGCTTCCCCAATTATTAAAACCAATCTAAGCCATTTATTCTCCTAATAAATTATTTATTCCACTCAAGCAACTATGCTAGGCTCTGCAGAGAACACCAAGATTAATTAGATAGTTTTCACTCACCAAGCAATTACAAACTAGTTTTAAAAAATCCAAAAAAAACCCAATGAATGTGGGTATTTCAAAGTAATGTGTGACATAACAAAGATAATGAAAAATTTCATGGGCATTCATGAAGAAATAATTCCAATTTGGCTTTACAATAACATCAAATGTTAGGTAATTGATGATTCTGCAAAGCCACCATCTAACAAATTCAAAATCATATTCAATTTTTTGGAAAAAAATGTTAAAAGGACACCAGATAAAACTGGAAACACACAAAATGTTCCTACATCCAGGAAAATGATAATAAAATGGTATTGGCTATTATTTGGTGGAGTCATTACAGAGTCTTACAGTATTGTTTGATGATAACAGATACAACAACTAAACTTAATAGGACATAAAAGTTATTTCATAATTAGAGCATTCTAATAAAATTACAGTGACAATTACAACTAAACATAATAGGATATAAAAATTAGTTCATAAGTAAAGCAGGCTTTCTAATAAAATTACAGAAAATTCTTCCCCAGTACCAGGAAAGTGTCTCCCCTGAGAATGCAAAGCATGCCTTCTCGTGCTCAACAGAAGTGATTATTATGAAACACTAGCAGCTTTATGTGAAGTCAGTGCTGAAGTTAAGAAAAAGTTAATAGTAGGAAGGAAGTGAGAACACTTTCTTTGACAGCCAGACTATTTCAGTTTTTCAAAATGAGTATGTTTTAAAACTACCTTGTATGTTAAAGCCTTGAATAACCATCAAAAAGCCAGAGATGATTTGGTTTCAACACTTGGAACGAAATAACCTTCTTGTCTGTCAAACCCTGGGTAGGAATATATCAGAATCTTTGGTAGCTGAGAGTTTAGCAGTTATTAGGGACACCAGTTATTATGATGCCAGATAAAGAGAGAGGCTCATAGCTCCCACATCATAACCTGAAATGCTTTTAAAAATAAGTAAATCCCTGATGTTAGCATGCAATAAAATATTCTCATTAGCCTCTTTCTGATAAATTACCCCAAAAGTCAGGTAACTGAAGTTTCCAGAAAACCTGGTTGTTTACTTTACTGTATTAAAACTCACTTATTCTAGGTAGCATAAGAACAACAACATATTAAAAAGATGATGTAATTTGTTTTAGATAGGTACACCTTAGTATTTCTCAAGTGTTTCATGTAAGCCTATGCTTGGAAATCTAAACTTGACATTAACGGTTTGAAGCATCAAAATCTAATATATTTCTCAATTTCAAACAAAAGTAAACCCAAGCCTTAAAATAAAATCTTTAGATAGAATATACATAATATATCCTGTCAACAAAAGTTGTGCTTAAAAGACTTTTAACCATTAAAGAGAATCTTTTAATATTTATCTACTGTGTTATCTACTGTATTTTCCAATTATTAATCATTTTCATCTGGGGCTATCAGCAAAGGTGCAAATATCTATCTGAATGAAAGACGATGTAACAGATAGTACTCCAAAGACATGGAATTTTTAATAACTCTTATTCTGTACAACTTTAGTATTTTTCATTTCATTTCACTGTCACCAAAGCAAGAAACAAAACACTCTAACTTGACCAGGCACATGTTTGACGTCAATATGTAGTGAACAGTTATTGTACACAAATATTTGCTCTGATTGCCTACTACATACTTGGTGTTGAAGTAGATTCAAAAGAGAACAGACCAGATTCTGCCTTCAAGGACCTAAAAAAAGTAATTAGATATCAAAATGATACAATGTAAGGCCAAAAGTGGTAAGTCTTATAGAAAAGAGGTATAACTCAAGTATCAAGGGAGTTTTGGAGTCAGAAAGAGCCCTTCCAGACAACTAGGGGATGAAGTGGAAAGAAGAGTGGGCAGGGATGAAGAGTATTCAGAAAAGGCTTCACAGAGCATTCAGTCTTTGATCTGAGTCTTTAGGAGAGTTATATTTTGGATAAAAGAGAGAAAATGCAGCATAAAAAGATCACATGATTTGTCAAAGGTCACAAAGTTGCTTACTGCAAAGTCAGACCTGGAACACCCCTTTCCCCATGCCCAAAGCAGGAAGGCTTCAGATTAGGCAAGAGATTTTGGACAGATGTGGTATTTTTGGCAAAACTTTTCACCAAGATTTTTTCATGGTAAGTGGCCTTTGTCTATTTTTCCATCTCTCTGATTGAAATAGTTCACAATAAAAAAAATTTGTTAAAGGTCACTGAGAACAGGAAAAATTTCACAGTTTAAGTTATCTATATCACCTGGTCTTTCTCCTCTCTAAATACAGAAACTACATGAAACAATAAAACTCTGTATCCCCAATAGATAAGTAGTATCTGACTCAGTATAAGTGTTCAATCATTATTTGTTGACTGAATTTACTCATAGCCTACAAATGTGCTACTTAGCACTTGATCATACATTATCTCTTATGTTCTCTACTTCTTTTGTATCTGGATACCCTGTTTCCTCAACCACCAGGCATGCTCCTAGTGGTCTTTTTAACCACATTGTGTAGCAAGCTAGAATTCATGTCTTATTTCTGATTCCCTGTCCCTAGAACTGTGTCTTGTACATAGGACTTAAATCTTTATACAATTAATAGCTAAACAAACAAAATCGTGTGCTTACCTTCTTTTACACTTACAACAGTAAAACAAGAATCATGCAAATAATCTGGATCATTTCAGAAAACAAACCCAACCCCAGAGCCACTTTGGTCTGAACATGTGGTGGTACTAATGCTTTTTAGCTGAAGTAGGGTGAGGGTGGGAAAGAGAGGTGCTTCTCTCTTTCGGTGGATGATTACGACAGTCCCAACAATCCAGTGGAGCATGGAGTAAAGTAACTCTCAAGGGGAGGCAGACACATCTGATTATTTGCTCCAGTCCTCTACCTGACTGTATGAGTGTAGTCACACCTTTATATCCATGCCACCCTATTTCTGGAATTCTTTTCCATCAGTGTTGCTAAATAAAAATAAAAGAGGAGGGGAGGAGAATTCCAGAAAGATAAATGTTTGACTTTATGCAATTTAGTTCATAGTGGCAGAGCTGTTTTCAAGTGATCAAAGCATTCCAAAAAGTGAGAGAAAGCTAAATGCTATTAGAAATAACCTAAGCCAACTGTCTTTCTAGCCCGAATTAACAGACTCTAATTTGGTCCCACCCTCCTAAAAACAGGGGCTATGTGCACATGTACAGAAGCCTGTGCCAAGGTGTCCAGTATGTTCTTGGAACTCTAACCCCCAATGCAAGGGCAAATCTTTTAATCTTGCTCCTTAAAAAATACAAAAGCTGGCACACACTCAAAAAATGTTCACTGATGTGAAATCCAAACTTAACTGAAGAAAAACAAGAAACACTAAAGTACTAACTGGATGCCAGTCATGGGCAGCTATCATATTAAAACCATGATATTAAAAGTCCTGTCATCATTCTCAAAATTATTTCCCTCATGTTGAAATTATCAAAAAATTAATCACAATTATCATGAATTAATGTTAAATAAATTTCTTGATTTATATTTTATTCAAAGGCTTTTAAAAATACTGGTAGTAATGGAACACTTATAAATAACTGCTGATGCATTTTAAAGTGTGAAACCCATATATTGAAAGCTGGAAAAAATAAAAATTGACAGCTCAACTAAAAACAAACCACATTTTAAGTCATTTTTCACATAACTAAAATGACATCATTCCCTTAACAAAACAGAAACATGCATTTCCCTCGGTGTTGGTGGAGCTGAACAAACACACATGTGGTCTGATTTATTTCCAGGTTGAAAATTTTAGTGCATTACTATAAGGTGCTTCCTCTGACCATTAAGCACAAGTATCAGAGGAGCCTCAGTGGAGAGAGGTTAGTGGGTAAGTGCTCAACATTTCTACCATTCCAAATAAAATTATATTGGAAATAAATTCCAGAGGTTTCTGAATCTAGGGGTCAGAAAATTTGAGAATAGATTTTCAGGCAGAGCACAATTAAATTCCAGCATAAGTTTCATTCTTCTCATTCTTCAGAAAAAGTTTCTTCACTGACCTCAACTCTGGATATCTACAGGGACAGTTAGTATTCCACAAAAACAGAGTCGAATCAACTACATTCCAGCTGCCTAGGATCCTTTATTCTTTTCATAACCAGGAAACTAATTAGACTGCCACCTGAAAGAAAAGAAAGCAAAAGGGTGGGGGGTAAAGGGAGCAAGCCTTTCTCTCTTCTGGAACCAGAGTCTAATGTGCCCAAAATATTACCTGAACAAATAAGGATCCCTGCCTTCATCAAGCTTACAATCGAATGAGACAAGTCAAGTGCATATGAAACAACTAGTGAATAAGTTTTAAACTAGATGGTACCAACTACAAGTACACTAGGAAGTGTCACTGTCTTGTAACAAAAAATTCTAGACTGAGATGTGATAGAAACAAGATTTAATTCTAGCATTATTAATTACTAGCAATATGGGGGGAGAGGATGACAGATGTATGTGAATTACAATAGGGTTAATGTGTTTTATATTGCTATACTAATGTAAACTCCATGGGGGCAAGGATTTTTGTCTGATTTTGTTCACTGCTGTGTTCCCAGCAATGCCTGGCCACAGGAGATGGTCAACAAATATTTGCTGAGTGAATTATGGTGATGAATGTCCATCTTGTTATGGTCTTGAAAAGCCCCTTATGGACAGTCATGGCCTCTTCTGAAGGAGGCTGATATTCCTAGTGATTTAGGAAGAGGCATGTCTTTAAAAGGGGTGAGAGTGCCTATCTCTGGCCTCTCACGCTTTGATTTGGTGCCTTATAAAATCAGTGAAGCTCCTTGGGATTGGCACAGGTATGACCAGGAGAAAGGGAGGAAAGAACAAGTCCTAATTTATAAAAGAGGCAGGTTGTAGCCTTTATCTCCCTTAGGGCCTATCATTTCCCTGAATGTCTTCCATGGAATGTTAATACATATCTCAACTAAGAGAGGTCCTCTCTGACTATCCTACCTAGTCAGTCTCTCTAATTAACCTGTTTTTTCTTTCTTTCTCATACTAGATACCACTTTCTAATACTCTAGTTTGTTTGTGTGTTTTAGTATCCACATCTTCCCACTAGAATGTAAACTCCGTGAAAGTAGGGACCTTACTGCTAAATACCCAATACCTAGAAAAGTACCTGATACATAGTTGACATTCACATAACTGTTGAATAAAATTAACAATTGCCATGTACTGTTCTAGGAGATGAATGAGACAGATAAAATGCCTACCCTTTCTGGAGTTCACATTCTGTGAAGACATAATATATAATATCAAGAAAAAGGAACCTGAGGGAAAAACCAGACTGAAAAGGTTTTTTTATTTCCCTGTTTTCTAGAATCTTTAATATGCTATTATGTACCGTGAGAACTGATGATGAACCTGTCTTCCCCTGAGTCAAACATCTAACAGTAGTACTTTCCCCTCATACACTGAATACACATGGGGAAATGCAGTCCTGTGGCTTGCTTAGGTATTCTCATCCACCCTGTCTTGGCTGTGAAGCTGTCACTAAGGGAAGATTCCTCTGTCTACAGTTGGGCCAGAGCATTCAACAGCCAATGTGGTGGTAGCCAATGTGGCCAGGGCATTCAGTAGTCAATGTGGGGAGACTGTTCTCAAGTGAACTATGGAAGTCAAGGGACAAGTGACCAAGTTGCGAGTTGCAGTCATCCCTTCCACCTGGATATTCCCCTCCACTACCAATGTAGGAGGATCTTGGTTTTATTTATCCCACTTGAGATTCTCTGAGCTTATTAATTTTTCAAAATTCTTGTCCCTTATCTTCAAATATTTCTTCTGCCCCATTTTTTCTCTCTCCTCTGTCTGGGACTACAATTGCATGTATATTAGACTGTCTGATATTGTTGTACAACTTTTGAAAGCTTCACTTTTTTTTCTTTTTGTTTCACTTTGGAAGTTTTCTATTGACCCATCTTCAAATTAATTCATTCATTCTTCAGCTGAGTCCAGTCTGCTGATATGCCTGTTGAAGGAATTCTTCATCTTCGATATCATGAAAGTTTATCTCTAATACTCTAGTACTTTCATTTGATTCTTTTTTATAGTCAAATGACTATAGTTCCCATCTCTCTGCTGAAATTATCCATTTGTTCATACATGCTGCTCACCTTTTCCACTAGATTCTTTATGTGTTAATCATAGTTGTTTTAACATCTCTGTCTGATAGTTCCAACATCTGGATATCTCTTTAAGTCTGGTTGACTGGTTTATCTTTCAACAGTGTTTTTTTTTTGGTGTGTATCTTATAATTTTTAATTGAATACTGGATATTGTGATAGAATAATTAAATGAAGTATTTACTTGTGGAAATTGGCATGCCTCTTCTTAACATAAGAGATTGAATCAATTTAGTCAATAGTTGAGCTGGGTTTGGATTTTGTTATTGCTATCTTTAACCTCACTGCCCCACAGCTTCAAATTCTTCCAGTAGTAGGCTGCTGTTACCTTGTGCTTATTAGGGTGAGGCCCAGGATGATGGAGGGTTTTCCTTTTCCTCAGAGTTCTTGCTGCACTCTCAGCCTTCAGCAGTCCTGGAACGCCTGTGCTACAAAAGAGGGTCTTTCATCAGTTCCTGCCACCTCCCCGGCAGTAGACTTCTGTTGCTTGTTACTTGGCATTATTCTTTTAGTGGGGGCATGTGGGGTTCTCAATCCTCCTGGTCCATCTCAGTCTTAGGCAGAGCATGTATACCTGGACCTCTGAGGGTCTTCACATATTCCTGCCCCTCTCAAACCTCCAGGGCAAACAAATCTGTCTTGAATCAGTGGCAACTCTTAGGAAGAAGAGAGTTTCTGGGTTCTCTCTCAGTGGTAGCAGACCTCTGTTATGTTATGGTGCAGAATCCTGAGCCCAAGAGGTTTTTCTTGCCTTTTTCACTTGGACAGTTGGCTTTTACTTCTATTCCCTCCCCAGAAGTAGTAGGTATTTACCTGAGTCCTGTGGGTGAAGAAGAGAGTTCCCCGGTTCTTCTCCAGTGGCTGGTAAGTTTTACTTCTATCCCTCCCCCCCGAAGCAATGGAACTTCATTTGGGTCCGGAGGGTGAGAAAGTTTGCTGTTCCTCCCTTGGTGGCTCAAGGCTTTTGCTAAGTATGACAGAAGGTTCTGAAGAAGAAGGCAATGTTTCCTGCCTGACTTCCAGAGGAAACCAATCAACTTCATACTTGAGCCACTGAGGGGAGCTGTCGTCCATCTCCTAAAACCAGTGGAGGTCCAAGGAAGAGAGCCTGCAAGTGAATGTAAAATGGAAACTCCCTTTGTGTCTGGTGCGCCCAGACTTTAAAGTGATATTCTAGCCCACACTTGGTCTTTAAGAACCTCACTAAAGTTTTAGTAGATTTCTTATTAAACACTTTGATGGTGGCCACCTCTTCCTCCTATGTTCTTCCAAAAGTGAAACATTTTGAGTGTTCTGTTTTCCCTCAGAGGGGCTTGCCACTCTTTAGAATTGGTTTACTTGGTTGTCTTGCAAACTCATTTCACTAATGGGTTCAAAAAAAAAACTATAATTTGAAGACTATCTGGCCTTTACTCATGTTAGAATGGAAATAATGATCTCTTGAGGTTTTATTTTTATTTTATTAATGAAAGCAGCTGTTTCCAGTCATTTAATATTTTTCAACCCTAGATCCTTAAAATTTGTTAAAATTTTTTTTGTCAAGTCCATTCCAGTTGTTCTAAATTTCCAAGACTCTGAAAAGATCATAAAAAGGAGATATAAATGTAGGCTAGAGATTATGTTACAATGTGTGGTGAGAGACATATAATATACCTTAAATGAAAAATCATGATGGGAATGTACTGTGATGGGTGGGAGAATCTTGGAGAGGGAAGACAGGACAATCTGGCCAGGAAAGGTATCACAAGGCATAAACTGAACTGACTCTTGAAGAAGCAGAAGGGGAATATATCCAAGGCAAAGAGAGGTAAATAAGCCAGAGGAGAAATGTCTGGGACCAAAGTTACAGGCAGAAAATGCAGTAGATGAGAATTAAGAGCATAAATTCTGGAGGCAGACAGAGCTGAGTTTGAAACTTGGTCTGCCCATTTCCCAGTCTGTCAAATGGAAGTATGAATGCCTGCCTCTGAGGGTTGCTGTAAGGATTAAATGAGATAATGTAAGTGAGGCGCTAAACTGAGCACCTGACATGATGATGGCTGTCATGACAGGCAACAGGGGCTTCCCATCACAGAGCGGGGCCACCACATATCTCCGGAAGCACTAGATACCCAAAAAGCCTAGAGGTCACTTCCTTCAGGAAAACAGTCGTTACACCATGTGGCCTAAGTATACTCTTCTTCTTTCTTAAGATAGTACAGTTCCTATCTTCTCATTTACATAATGCATTAGGATGCATTTTTAAAAGTAGCTCAGAAGAGAGAGAGACCCTCCTACTGGAAAACAGCAAGTAACAATTTATGCCTGGCAAGTAGGAAGAACTACTCATTTCATCTATTTCACTGCCTCTATGTGGGAGGGAAAGCAGATAAAAAAAAGGGATAGGCTGAAAAACCATTCTTATTTGCAGGGCAGAGTTAAACCTAGGTTCACTTAATACAAATATAGTGAAACACCGATATATTATTCAGCAATGACTTCATTTCCATACTGAGGACTAAGGTTTTAGTCCATGTCTACAACATCCAAGTCTCAGGCTATTGATGTTCATTGTTTGTTTTTGTCTCACGCTACTAAAGCCTGCAGTAGTTCTTCAGACAGCTAGTAATACCGAAGATGCATGGAATTTGCCTTCCTAATGTTGCTAAGGAGTTACTATATTACCTAAGTCTCATTTTTCTGGGCTATCCTACCTGGCTGTTGCTTAATCACTTCTGAAATAGAAGACTTCACCTAGAGATGCCCTAGGATGGTTGTTCTCAAATTTTATCATATTTTTAGAATGGCATTGAGGGCTTTGTTAAAACATGAAATGCTGGGCCTCATTTTGGAATTTCTGATTCAGTGTGGGATGGAGCCCTATAATTGCTAGTCCTAACAAGTTCGCAGGTGATGCTGATGAAGCTCCTGGTCCCAGGACCACACTTTGAGAACTCTGCCCTAGGAGGATTTTGTATTCAGTTACCTGAGATGGGAGTCAGTAGAGACTGCTATCACTGGCCCATAAAGAGGACTATGAGAAACAGAGACAAGTAAATAAACAATAACACCACAGTGAGGCAAGGGGTAAAAAGAAAGAGGGGTGGATTGTTCTTCTTCCATGAGTTTTTGAAAGAGGTTGAATCCCTAGGTTTAACTTGGGGGATAGACAGAAAGTGCTGGAGGTCAGCCTTTTTCCGTATTATTTTCCTTAGCTCCTGGGAGAATAGAGCTAAATTATCAAAGCCCATCAGCAGTAGCTCTAACCTACATGAGGAAACACAAACCCTCAGGGCAAATACCCTGACCTCTCCCAGAAGTTCATTCCTCTCAGAACCAAAAGAGGTTACACACATTTTCATGTACGTATTTTCAATGCCTTTGAAAACAAGTTGTACTATTATGCCTCTAGAAATCTTTAAAATAGTATAGAGTCTCATCTGCCTAGGAAAGATTAGGTATGAGTCTGCTTTTAAACAAGGGAATTCTGCCTATTATGCCATGTAGCTGAAGCAACAATACCAACCTCAATAGCTTACCCTTTGTATTCCTGGTTTCCTATCTGTATTTGCAAGAGACCTTCTTTTTATACTATGTGTAAGATCTTGTGTATAAATTCTCCCATTCTTTCAATAGACAATACTGCTAGGAACACAGGTTCTGGAGTCAGACATACTTGAATTCAAATCCTGGCTCTGTCACTTATTAGTTGTATAAAAAAATCAGCAATATAATAATTTACTGTATTTTCGTCTCAATTTCTAGTGAAAAATTTTACTAAAAAAATCCCTTAACCTTTCAACTGCATGAGCCTAAAATTTCCTTATCTATAAGTGGAGATAATTAAGAGTATCTATCTCAAAGCACTGCTGTGAGGGTAAATAGAGAAATGTACTTAAAGTACTTAGTTACTACTGTAACTAGCACTTAGTAGTACTTAGTTAGCTACAGATATTCAAAATCACAAAATATAAATTCTTGCCCAAAGAACAGGATATTTGGTGAGTGTCAAAGTGTCAACTCAGAGGTAACTTTCTAGTTTCAAAGGAAAAATTCCTTTAATATATATCCTTTAATATATCAAGACATATTAAGCAAGTGGAATAAACTGACAGTATGTACCTCCTGAAGTGACACAACAAGAAATACACTATATCATGAAGCATTCTTGCATATAATTACCTGAATCTAATCAAGCACTTTGACTTAACTACCAGTTTATAGCAAATATGGGAAGGATAGAGGGACAAGTTAAGTAACAATACAAAGAAACATCAGACAAAGCCAGAATGTGGGCTGTGGTGGCAGACCTCCAAGAGGACCCTCAATGATCCCTCCTGCTGGTATTCACATCATGCATTCTGCTCCCACCCCGTAAAAGCCTTGGTCCTTGTGACCAAAATAATAAATACAGGAGACGTGATAGCTAGCCACTTCCAAGATTAGGGTATTAAGGACATTGCAGCTTCCATCTTGGTCGGTCCGTGTGTCTCTCAGATCACTTACTCTGGGAAGAGTTAACTGTCATGCTGTTAGCAACACTATAGAGAGACACACATGGAAAACACTGAGGCCTCCTGCCAAGAGCCATGGGAGTGAGCCTCCTTGGTAGCGGAACCTCCAGCCTCAATTAAGTCTTCAAATGACTGTAACCTCGTAAGAGATCCTGAGCCAGACCCACCCAGTTAAAGTGCTTCTAGATTTCTGACTCTCCAAAACTGAGAAATAATAAATATGTTTGTTGTTTTAAGCCACTATATTTGGGATAATTTGTTAGGCAAAAATAGGTAATTAATACAAAGTCTATTGAACAGAAGAATCAGAATGTAGGCCTAGTCTCTTCAAAAAGTTAATGAAATTGGTCTAAAAAAAAGGGGGGTGGGTGGGTGGGCAAGGACTATTTGCACTATATTCCAAGAGACATAACAACCAAATGCAGTTGTGAAGCTTGATTTAAGTCCTGGTTTAAAAAATAATAGCTAAAAAACTTCAGGGAAAATTAGGAAAATTTGAATATAGACATATATTACATGATGTTTTTGTTTTCTTATTGCTAAAGTTAACACCATGAAAAGGGTTAACCTAAACAATGGGAATTTATTGCCTCACAGGTTGAGGCTAGGAGAAATCCAAAACTGAGGTGTCAGGTAAGGCAATGCTTTTTCCTGAAAATTGGTGTTCTGAGGTGGGCTGTCAGTACTTCTTGGTCCTTGGCTTTTCTGTCATATAGCGATGCACATGGCTGCATCTTCTCCTTTTACTTCCAGGCCCCACTGACTATTTATTTATTTAATTATTTTATTAGAGAGGTTGTGAGCTTAAAAAACAATCATGCATAATGTGTAGAATTCCCATACACCACTCATCTACCAACACTTTACATTGCTGTGGAACATTTGTTATAGATGATGAAAGAACATGATCAGATTATTGCCACTAACTATGGTCCATCCATAACATACACTTGGTATATTTTTTCCATACATTCTCTATTATTAACACTACATATTATTACTGTATATTTGCTACAGTTCATGAGAGAACACTCTCATATTTGTACTGTTAACCACAGTCCATCTTCCACCACATGGTTCACTGTGTTATACAGTCCCATGCCTTGTACATTCTATCCAAAGTGTATACTAAGTGGCTCTCACTTTCATCACAGAGTTGTACAGTCATCATTCCAGTAAATCTTTGAACATTTTCCTTAGTCCAAAAGAAAAAATCCCATATCCCCCATTACTGACCCTTAGCGTTGATATAGTACTTTCTTTGATATTGTTGCAAGAATATTACAATATTGCTGTTAACTATAGTCCATAAGTTATATAATTGTATTTTTCCCATGCATCTTATTCTTACCACCTTGTAATAGTGATGTACATTTGTTCTAGTTCTTGTATTTGTATTATTAACCACAATCCTCATCCACCTCTGGGTTCACTATGTTATTCAGTCCCTAGAATATTCTCTAGCTTTCTTTTTTTTTTTTTTTTTTTAAAGATTTATTTATTTATTTATTTATTTATCTATCCCCCCCTTGCTGCTTGTGTTTGCTGTGTCCATTTGCTGTGTGTTTTCTCTGTGTCTGCTTATCTCCCCCTTGCTGTGAGGTCTTGCTGCATCAGCCCACTGGGCCGCGCGGGCCGGCCCGCCCTCACAAGGAGGCCCCGGGAAGCGAACCCGGGGCCTCCCATATGGTAAACGGGAGCTCTATTGATTGAGCCACACCCGCTTCCCTCTAGCTTTCTTTCAATTGAAAATTACACATCCCTAGACTACCCCTTTCAGGCACAATCCCATTTATAAACCAGCCATGTTAGTTATGCTCACTATAATGTTACCATCAACTCTATCCATTTCCACACTTTTACAGTGAAGCTAATTGAAGATTCTACACACATTAAGCATCAGTACCCCTTCTCAACCCTCATCCTATCTTCCTAGTAACCTACAGTCTAGGTTTTAATTCCATATGTTTATGCTTTGTATTTAGTTCATATTAGTGAGACCATATAATATTCGTCCTTTTGTGTCTGGCTTATTTCACTTAGCATAATGTCCTCAAGGTTCATCCATGTTATCATGTGTCCCAATTGCACTTCTTCTTACAGCAGCATAGTGTTCTATCATATGTATATACCACATTTTGTTTATCCATTCATCAGCTGATGGACACTTGGGTTGTTTCCATCTTTTGGCAATTGTGAA
This sequence comes from Cabassous unicinctus, assembly GCA_029593785.1. Taxonomy (NCBI): domain Eukaryota; kingdom Metazoa; phylum Chordata; class Mammalia; order Cingulata; family Chlamyphoridae; genus Cabassous; species Cabassous unicinctus. Next base: position 4,564 of record JAQZBX010006774.1, on the reverse strand, counting down.
TAACACCACTATGAACATCAGTGTGCAAATGTCTGTTCACTTCACTGTTTTCAGATATATTTCTAATAGAGGGATTGCCAGATCATATGGCAATTCTATATTTAACTTCCTGAGAAACCACCAAACTGTCTCCTACCTAGGCTGTACCATTCTACAACCCCACCAACAGTGAACGAGGGTTCCTATTTCTCCACATCCTTTCCAGCACTTGTTTTCTGTTTTATTAATAATGGTCATTCTATGAGGTATGAGATGATATCTCAATTGTAGTTTTGATTTGCATTTTTCTAATAGCTACTGATATTGAACATTTTTTCATGTGCTTTTTTGCCATTTGTATTTCCTCTTGGGAGAAATATCTATTTAAGTCTTTTGCCCATTTTTTAAATGGATTGCTTGCTCTTTTATTGTTGAGTTGTATGTACAATCTCTTTATATAGCATGGAAATCAAACTCAATTGGATATGTGGTTTCCAAATATATTCTCCCATTGAGTGGGTTGCCTTTTCACCTCCTTGACAAAGTCCTTTGAAGCACAAAAGTGTTTAAGTTTGAGGAGGTCCCATTTATCCTTTTATTTTCCTGTTGCTTGTGCTTTTGGTGAAAGGTTTAAGAAACCACCACCTACCACTACCAGGTCTTGAAGATGTTTCCCTCCATCTTCTTCTAGGAGTTTTATGGTTCTTGCTTTTATATTTAGATCTTTGATCCATTTTGAGTTAATTTTTGTATGGGCTATGAGATAGGGGCCCTGTTTCTTTCTTTTGGATATGGATATCCAGTTCTCCCAGCACTATTTGTTGAATAGACTCTTCTGCTCCAGCTGGGTGGGTGTGACCATACATATGAGGGTTTGTTTCTGACCATCAATTCAGCTCCACTGGTCTATGTATCTGTCTTTATGCCAGAACCATGCTGTTTTTACTACTGTAGCTAGGTAATATGATTTAAAGTCCAGAAGTGAGAGTCCTCCAACTTTGTTCTTCCTTATTAAGATGTTTCTGGTTATTTGGGGCCCCTTATCCTTCCACATAAATTTGATAATTGAGTTTTCCATTTCTTTTTTAAAAAGGCTGTTGGAATTTTTATTAGGATTGCACTGAATCTGTATATCAATTTGGGTAGGAATGATATCTTAATGCTATGTAGTCTTCCCATTCATGAACAAGGAATGTTCTTTCATTTATTTAGGTCTTTTAAAATTTAACAATGCATTGTAGTTTTCTGAATACAAGTGCTTTACGTCCTTGATTAAGTTTATTCCTAAATATTTGATTCTTTTTGTCACTATTGTAAATGTATTTTTTTCCTGACTTCCTCCTCAGATTGTTCATTACTAGTATATAGAAACACTACTGATTTTTGCATATTAATCTTGTATCCTGCCACTCTACTGAATTCATTTAGTAGCTCTAGTAGCTTTGTTGTAGATTTTTCAGGATTTTCTAGGTATAGAATGATATCTTCTGCGAATAATGAAAGTTTTACTTGTTCCTTTCTAATTTGGATGCCTTTTGTTTGTTTTTCTTGCCTGACTGTTCTAGGTAGAACCTCTAGCAATACATTGAACAACAGTGGTGACAACAGGCCTCCTTTTCTTGTTCCTGATCTCAATGGGAAAGCTTTCAGTCTTTCACTATTGAGTACAATGTTAGCTGTGGGTTTTTCATATATGCCCGTTATCATGTTGAGAAAGTATCCTTCAATTCCTATATTTTGGAGTATTTTTATCAAAAAGGATGCTGGATTTTGTCAAATGCCTTTTCTGCATCAATTGAGATGACCATATGATTTTTCTTTGATTTATTATGCTGATTGGTTTTCCTGTTTTGAACCACCGTGGCACGCCTAGGATAAAACCCACTTGATCATGATGAATATTTTTTTTAATGTGTTGTTGGATTCGATTAGTAAGTATTTTGTTGAGGAATTTTGCATCTGTATTTATAAGATTTATTTGGATGGAAGCATGTTGTGCTTCTTGGACACAGATATCTATGTCTTGCAATAGGCTTGGGAAATTTTCTACCATTATTTCCTCAAATATTCCTTCTGCCCCTTTTCCTTTCTCTTCTCCTTCTGGGATACCCATGACATGTCTGTTTGCATGTCTCTTGCCATCATTAGTTCCCTGAGATCCTGTTCAATTTTTCTGTTCTTTTCTTTATCTGTTCTTTCATATGTTCGTTTTCAGAGGCCCAGTCTTCAAGCTCACTGATCTTTTCTTTTGCCTCTTCAAATCTGCTGCTATATGCCTCCAGTGTCTTTTTATTTCATTTACTGTGCCTTTCATTCCCATAAGATCTTCTATTTTCCTATGTATGCCTTCAAATTCTTCTTTGTGTTCTTCATCCAGTGTCTTTTTTTTTTTTTTTTTTAGGTACTGGGGATCGAACCCAGGACCTTGTACATGGGAAGCAGGCGCTCAACCGCTTGAGCTATAGCCACTCCCCACCCAGTGTCTTCTTGACGTCCTTAATATCTTTAGCCATCTCAATGAATTTATTAAGGACATTTGTCTGAATATCTATGATTAATTGTCTCAACTCCTTTTATGTCATCTGGAAGCTTAGTTTGTTCCTTTGACTGGGCCATATCTTTCTGTTTCTTGATACGGATTGTAATTTTTTTGTTGGTGTCTCGGCATTTGATTTACTAGTTGTGTTTAATCTTGGCCCCCTTTCTCTATTTGATTGGCTTTGTGCTACAGCCCCTCTTTGATACTTGGTTCAACTTAATTTGGAACTTTATAGTGGCTCATGTTTACCCAATTTGAATTTTTCAATTCTTTTTCATCTGTTTCTTGCCCTTTCTTGCTGGTTGTGGAACAGGAGCCAAGGATGCAGTTGGTACTATAAGCCATGGAGGCTGAATCTGCCTGCATTGCCCCTGGAGCCAATTAAGCTTCTCCTACCTTCGTCCCCTGCTAGTAATCCAAGCCATGCAGGCCAAGTCTGTCTATAATTGTGCAAAGAGACTGATAAATTTCCATGTCCCTTCCTACCCTGCCTGGGGTGGGGACTGAGGCACAGGTATGGACAGCAAACTAAGCCACGTAAGTCAAAACTGACTGCAGTTGCCCAGGTAGAATGATGAAGCACAGCCCTCCTTCTCTCCTGCCAGGGGGTGGGAATGGGGCCTCCAGTGTGCCCAGCAATCTAATCCGTGTATACTGAAAGTGACTGCAGTTGCCTGGAGAGACTAAGGGTGCACTATCCCTCCTTCTGCCCTGTCAGGTGTGTGAAAGGGGTCAGAGATGTTTCCAACAGTCTAGTCCATGCAAATGAAAACACTTGCAGTTGCCCAGAGAGGTTGAGGAAGTACCACCCCACTCCTATTGGGAGCAGAGATATAGCCACAGGTTTGTCTACCAGTCTAGTCCATGTGGGCCAACAGTGCCTGCAGTTGCCTGGAGAGGATGAGTGCTTACTATCCCTCCTCTTACTCTGTCATTCCTCCTGCCCTAGTCCCTGTGAGCGGAAAGTACTTGCAGCTGCCCATAAAAGGTTGAGGAACACCCGCCCCCCCATTATCCTATTGGAGGCGGAGATGTAGCCACAGATTTGCCCACCAAACTAGTCCTTGTGGGCTAAAAGTGTCTGCAGTTGCATGGAGAGCCTGGTGCAGGTTCCCCCAGCTTCCTACTTGCCAGAGGTGGGGCTGGAGCCTAGACTAGGGCTGTAATCCGATCTGGGTGGAAAGAAGCTGGTCCCTACCGTCACTGTGATTTTCAATCAGCCCTGCTTCCCCTCACAACGGGGGCAGAGTTAAAAAGGAGGCTCCAGTTTCTTTTTGACTTGGACAGGCTCGAACTTTAGCTCTTCTTAGGACTGGACTTTAGCCAGTTGAATTTACCTATCAGTAGCTGAAATTGGTGCCCAACCATCTCTTCTTCCCCCATTTTTGGGAAATGGACTTTCCAGCTCCAGTTAGGGAATAGCTCCTGAGGTGGCTTCTGCCACCAGCGGGGGATGGGCACTGCCTCTGCACCATGTAGTGCTGCTCTACTCATGAATCTTCACTGCAGATAGGCAGTCTCCTTCAGTTTTTCCAAGAATGTTGCAGGATGCTCTTCTGGTCTCCTGGGCCCCCCAACAGGTTATTTAGATAGCGCTGGCTGATTACTAACTGCACTGTAGGACATCTGACTCTTGGAGCTCTTTACTCTGCTGCCATCTTGCCGCCTCCTCCCCATTGACTTGTGACTTCTTGCTTCCCTTGGCTTTCTCTCTTCTGCCTGAATTTCACTCTGCTTATAAAGGACTCCAGTAATAGAATTAAGGCCCACCTTGATCAAGTAGGGCCACACCTTAACTGAAGTAACTTCATCAAAAGGTTCTACTTACAATGATTCATACCCACAAGAATGGATTAAATGTAACAAAATGTTTTTCTCAGGTACATAGCTCCAAACCACCACAGAAAATAATAAGGAAATTTTCTTAGATGTGATAATGGTATTGTTGTAGAAGAACGTTATATATAATATTAATATATATTATTTATAATTTATATAATAATTATATATTAATATATAATGTACCAATTATTTATAATTAATAAA
>JAQZBX010006773.1:23301-52377 GCA_029593785.1 Cabassous unicinctus | reverse complement strand
AAGCAATATACTCATTACATTGGCAGATATGCACTTGTTTTCACTTACAATGAATGTCAAAAAACTGCTTTTGCTATGCCAAATTTCCCGGTTACAAACGTTCTTAATCTAAGAAAGATTCTTTTTTCTTACAATGCTATACATGTGTTTTCAATTACAATCAACTTGAAAACACTATTTTTCCCTAACTTTGGCTGAATGCGTTGAGTTCTTTGCTTTAGAAAACAAAGCAAGAAACTTATTTCATTGGCTGATTTGCATGTGCATTCATATACAAACAAACTCAAGACACTGGTTTCACCTATCTTTCTGTAAATGCAGGAATTACTTCAAGTTTGAAACATAAGTAAGTTTCCTGTTTGTTTGCCTGCAATACCCTTGTTTTCACTCACTTTACCACACAGCTTTTCCTGAGGCTAATTCAATGCAGAAGTTTCTTCTCATTACAAAACTAAAAAAGATTTGTTTTTTATTTGCTGCTATGCCTGTGTTTTCACGAAATTCATCTTCACAGCACTGGTTTCCTGTAACAGGCTGTGAATGCAGCATTTTATTCAACTTTGAAAGCTATGTAACATACTAATTTGTTTGGCTGCTATGTGCTTTTTTCACCCATTATCAATGTAAAAACAGTGCTTTTACCTAATACTATGCCAAAACACTGAATTCTTCAGTTTTCAAAACAAAGCAATATACTCATTACATTGGCAGCTCTGCACTTGTTTTCACATACAATGAATATGAAAACACTGCTTTTACAATGGAAAATCTCCCGTTTCCATATTTTGGTAATCCAAGTAAGATTCTTGTGTCCTTCAAAGCTATACAAGTGTTTTTAATTGCAATCAACTTGAAAACACTGTTTTTCCCTAATATTGGCTGAATGCATTGAGTTCTTTGCTATAGAAAACCAAAAAACAACCTTGTTTCAATGGCTGATTTGCAAGTGTATTCATTTACAAACAAATTCAAGACACTGGTATCACCGATCTGTCTGTGAGTGCAGGACTTACTACAAGTTTGAAAGGTAAGTAAGATTCTTCTTTCTTTGGCTGCTATACCCTTGCTTTCATTCACATGTCATCACACAGCTTTTACCTGAGGCTAAGCCTATGCAGTAGTTTCTTCACATTAAAAAACTAATTATAGTTTGATTTTCTTTGCTGTAATGCCTTTGTTTTCATTGAAATTCATCATTAAAACACTTGTTTACAGTAATAGACTGTGAATGCAGCAGTTAATTCAACTTTGAAAGTTAAGTAAGACACTTGTTTTTTTGGCTGCTATGTGCTTGCTTTCACTCATTATCAATGGATAAACAGTGCTTTTACATAATAATATGCCAAAAGACTGGTTTCTTCAATTTCAAAACTAAGCAATTAACTCATTTCATTGGCAGCTATGCACTTGTTTTCCCTTACAATGAATGTCAAAACACTGCTTTTACTATGCAAAATCTGCCGGGTCATCACTTTGGTAATATAAGTAAGATTCTTGTTTCTTTCAAAGCTCTAGGTGTGTTTTCAATTACAATCAACTTGAAAACACTTATTTTCCCTAACTTTGGCTGAATGTATTGATTTCTTTTATTTGAAAATGAGAAAAGAAACATATTTCATTGGCTGGTTTGCATGTGTATTCATTTACAACTTCAAGACACTGGGTTCACCTATCTCTCTGTGAATGCAGGAGTTACTTTAATTGTGAAATGTAAGGAATATTCTTGTTTGTTTGGCTGTTATGCCGTTGCTTTCACTCACATGTCCACAAACAGATTACACCTGAATCTAAGCCAATGCAGTGGTTTCTTCACTTTACAAAACTAAATAAGATTTGTCTTTTATTTGCTGTTATGCCTGTGTTTTCACTTATATTCATCTTCAAAACACTGGTGTCCTGTAACAGGCCATGAATGTAGCAGTTAATTCAGCTTTGAAAGTGAAGTAAATACTTGTTTGTTTGGCTGCTATGTGTTTGCTTTCATTCATTATCAATGTAAAAACACTGATTTTACCTAATACTATGCCAAAACACTTGTTTTTTCAATTATCAAAACTATGCAATATACTCATTACATTGGCAGCAATGCACTTGTTTTCACTTACAATGAAAGTCAAAACACTGCTTTTACTATGCCAAGGCTGCCGGATTCTCACTTTTGAAATCTAACAAGATTCTTGTTTCTTAATATCATATACATGTGATTTCAATTAGGATCATCTTGAAAACACTTATTTTCCCTAACTTTGCCTGAATGCATTGAGTTCTTTGCTTCAGAAAACCAAAAAAGAAACTTGGTTCTTTTGCTGATATACGTGTGTATTTATTTACAAACAACTTCAAGACACTGGTTGTACCTAACTCTCTGTGAAGGCAGTAGTTACTTCAAGTTTGAAAGGTAAGTAAGATTCTTCTTTGTTTGGCTGCTATGCCCTGGCTTTCATTCACATGTCAACACCCAGCTTTTAACAAAGGCTACGTCAATTCAATTGTTTCTTCAGTTTACAAAACTAAATAAGATTTGTGTTTTATTTGCTGCTATGCCTGTGTTTTTACTTTAATTCATCTTCTAAACACTCATTTACCCTAACAGGCTGTGAATTCAGCAGTTAAGTTAGCTCTGAAATTTAAGTAAGATGCTTGCTTGTTTGGCATCTATGCCCTTGCTTTCACTCACTAAAAATCTTAAAACACTGTCTTTACCCAATACTATGCCAAAACACTGGTTTGTTCTGTTTTCAAATCTAGCAATATACACCTTACATTGGAAGCTATTCACGTTTTTTGGCTTAAAATGAATGATAACCTACTCCTGTTACTCTGCAAAAACTGCCAGTTCCTCACTTTTGAAGCCTATTTATGATTCATGTTTCTTATACTAGTAAGCATTGTTTTCTTTTACAATCAACTTGAAAACATTACTTTATCCTAAGGTTGGCTGAATGCTTTGAGTTCTTTGCTTCAGAAAACCAAAAAAGTAACTTGTTTCATTGGCTATTTGTATGTGGATTCATTTGCAAACAACTTCAAGACACTGCTTTCACCTAACTCTCTGTGAATGCAGTAGTTACTTCAAGATTCAAAGGTAAGTAAGATTCTTGCTTGTTTTGATGCTATGCCCTTGCTTTAACTCACATGTCAAAACACAGATTTTGCCTAAGGCTAATCCAATGCAGTATTTTCTTCACTTTACAAAACTAAAAAAGATTTCTCATTTATTTGCTGCTATGCTTGTATTTTAACTTAAATTAATCTTCAAAACACTGCTTTCCCTTAACAGGCTGTGATTGCATCAGGTAATTTAACTCTTAAAGCTAAGTAAACACTTGTTTGTTTCGCTGCTATGTGCTTGCTTTCACTCATTATCAATGTAAAATAACTGCTTTGACCTAATACAAATCCAAAACACTGGTTTCTTCCGTTTTCAAAACAAAGCAATATACTCATTACATTGGCAGCTATGCACTTGTTCTCACTTACAATGAATGTCAAAACACTGCTTTTAAGACGCCAAGGCTGCCAGTTCCTCACTTTCAAAATCTAAGTATGATTCTTGTTTTTTATAATGCTATAAATGTGTTTGCAATCACAGTCAACTTTAAAACACTGCTTTTCCCTAACGTTGGCTGAATGCATTGAGTCCTTTACTTTAGAAAACCAAAAAATAAACTAGTTACATGGCTGATTTGCATGTGTATTCATTAACAATCAACTTCAAAACACTGTATTTATCTAACCCTCCGTGAATGCAGCACTTACTTCAAGTTTGAAAGGGAAGTAAGATTCTTGTTTGTTTGGCTGCTATGCCCTTGCTTTCACTCACATATCAACACACAGAATTTGCCTAAGGCTAAGCCAATGCAAAGGTTTCTTCAATTTACTAAACTAAATGATATTTGTCTTTTATTTGTTGCTATGTCTGTGTTTTCACTGAAAATCATCTTCAAAACTGTGGTTTACCGTAACAGGCCGTGAATGCAGTAGGTAATTCAACTTTGAAAGTTAAGTAAGATACTTGTTTGTTTGGCTGCTATGCACTTGCTTTCACTCATTATCAATGTAAAAACAGTGCTTTTACCTAATACTATGCCAAAACACAGGTTTCCTCGGTTTTCAAAACTATGCAATATACTCATTATATTGGTCACTATGCACTTGTTTTCTATTACAATGAATGTCAAAACGTTGCTTTTACTATGCAAAAGCAGCTGATTCCTCACTTTGGTAATCTAAGAAAATTCTACTTTCTTACAATGCTATACAGTTGTTTTTATTTACAGTCCGCTTAAAAACACTGCTTTCCTAATGTTGGCTGAATACATTGAGTTCTTTGCTTTGGAAAATCAAAAAATAACTTTTTCATTGTCTGATTAGGATGGGTATTCATTTACAATCTACTTCAAGACACTGATTTCACATAACTCTCTGTGAATGCAGTAGTTACTTCAAGTTTGAAACATAAGTAAGATTCTTGTTTGTTTGCCATCTATGCCCTTGCTTTCACTCACATGTCAACACACAGATTTTCCATAAGGCTAAGCCAATGCAGTGGTTTCTTCACCTTAGAAAACTAAAAAAGATCTGTCATTTATTTGCTGCTATGCCTGTGTTTTCACTTAAATTCATCTTCAAAACACTGGTCTCCCGTAACAGGCTGTGAATGCAGCAGTTAATTTGACTCTGAAAGTTAAGTAAACACTTGTTTTTTGGCTGCTTTGCACTCGCTTTCACTAATCGTCAATGTAAAAACACTTCTTTAACCTAATACTAATCCAAAACACTGGTTTCTTCAGTTTTCAAACTAAGCAATATACTCATTACATTGGCAACTATGCCCTTGTTTTCACTTACAATGAATGTCAAAACACTGCTTTTACTATGCCAAAGCTGCCAATTCCTCACATTCGAAATCTCAGTAATATTCTTGTTTTTAATAATGCTATGCAATTGTTTTCAATTACAGTCAGCTTGAAAACACTGCTTTTCCCTAACTTTGGCTGAGTGCATTGACTACTTTGCTTTAGGAAACCAAAAAATGAACTTGTTTCAATGGCTGATTTTCATGTGTGTTCATTTAGAAACAACTTCAAGACACTGCTTTCACCTATCTCTCTGTGAATGCAGTAGTTACTACAAGTTTCAAATGTAGGTAAGATTCTTATTTGTTTGGATGCAATGACCCTGCTTTCACTCACATGTCAACACACAGCTTTTACCTAAGGCTAAGCCAATGCAATGTTTACTTCACTTTACAAAACTAAATAAGTTTTGTCTTTCATTTGCTGCTATGCCTGTGTTTTCACTTAAATTCATCTTCAAACACTGGTTTTCCCTAACAGGCTGTGAATGCAGCAGTTAATTCACCTTTGAAAATTAAGTAAAATACTTGTTTGTTTCACTTCTATGCGCTTGATTTCACTCACTATAAATCTTAAAACACTGCCTTTACCCAATACTTTGCCAAAACACTGGTTTCTTCAGGATTCAAAACTAAGGAAAATACGACTTGCTTTGGCAGCTATTCGCTTTTTTTCACTTACAACGAATGACCAGCTACTCCTTTTACACTGTAAAAGCTGCCGGTTCCTCACTTATGAAACCTAAAGAAGATTCTGGTTTCTTACACTGGTAAGCATGTATTTTCTATTACAATCAACTTGAAAACACTACATTTCCCTAACGTTGGCTGAATGCATTGAGTCCTTTGCTTTAGAAAACCAAAAAAGACACCTGTTTCATTGGCTGATTTTCATGTGTATTATTTACAAACGAATTCCAGACACTGGTTTCACCTAACTCTCTCTGAATACAGCAGTTACTTCAAGTGTGAAAGGTAAGTAAGATTCTTGATGTTTGGCTGCTATTCCCTTGCTTTCAATCACAGGTCGACACACTGTTTTGCCTAATGGTAAGCCAATGTAGTGGTTTCTTCACTTTACAAAACTCAAAAATATTAGTCTTTTATTTGCTGCTAGGCCTGTGTTTTCACTTAAATTCATATTCAAAACCCAGGTTTCCCATAACATGCTGTAAATGCAGGAGTTAATTCAACTTTGAAAGTTAAGTAAAGTGTTTATTTGGCTGCTCTGCACTTCCTTTCACTCATTATCAATGTAAAAACTCTGCTTTTACCTAATACTATGCCAAAAAAGTGGTCTCTTCAGTTTTCCAAACTTAGCAATATACTCATTTCATTGGCAGCTAAGCACTTATTTTCACATACAGTCAATGGCAAAACACTGCTTTTACTATGCCAAAGCTGCCGGTTCCTCAATTTGGAAATCAAATTAACATTCTTGTTGATTACAATGCTATATGTGTGTTTTCAATTACTATCAACTTGAAATCACTTTTATTCCCTAATGTTGTTTGAATGCATTGAGTTCTTTGCCTTAGGAAACCAAAAAAAGAAACCTGTTTCATTGGTTGGTTAGCATGTGTGTTCATTTAAAAACTTCTTCAAGACACTGGTTTCACCTAACTCTCGGTGAATGCAGTAGATACTCCCAGTTTAAAAGGTAAGTAAGATTGTTTTTTGCTTGGATGCTATGCCCTTGCTTTCACAGACATGTCAACACACAGATTTTACCTCAGGTAAGGCAATGCTGGGGTTTCTTCACTTTAAAAAACTCCTTAAGATTTGTCTTTCATTTGCTGTTATGCCTGTGTTTTCACTTAAATTCATCGTCAAAACACTGGCTTCCCGAAAACTTCTGTGAATGTAGCAGTAAATTGAACTTTGTAAGTTAAGTAAATGCTTGTTTGTTTGGCTGCTATGCGCTTGCTTTGCTCATTATCAATGTAAAAACACTGCATTTAGTTACTACTATGCCAAAACACTGGTTTCTTCAGTTTTCAAAACTAAGCAATATGCTCATTATATTGGCAGCTACGCAATTTTTCTCACTTTCAATGAATGTAATAACACTGCTTTTACTATACCAAAGATGCTGGTCCCTCAATCTCGAAATCTAAGTATTATTCTTGTTCCTTTCAATGCTATACATGTGTTTTCAGTTGCAATCAACTTGAAAACACTTCTTTTCCCTAACATTGGATGAATGTATTGAGTTCTTTGCTTTAGAAAACCAAAAAAGAAACTTGTTTCATCGGGTGATTTGCATGTGTATTCATTAACAAACAACTTCAAGACACTGATTTCCCCAACTATCTGTGAATGCAATAGTTAGTTTAAGTTTGAAAGCAAGTAAGGTTCTGGTTTGTTTGGCTGTTATGACCTTGCATTCATTCACATGTCAACACACAGCATTTACCTAAGGCTAAGCCAATGCAGTGGAGTCTTCCCTTTACAAATCTGAATAAGATTTGTCTCTTATTTCCTGCTATGTAGGTGTTTTCACTTACATTCATCTTCAAAACCCTGGTTTCCCGTAACAGGCTGTGAATGCAGCAGTTAATTCAACTTTGAAAGTTATTTAAGATACTTGTTTTTTGGCTGCTATGCACTTGCTTTCACTCATTATCAATGTAAAAACACTGCATTTACCTAATACTATGCCAAAACACTGGTGTTTTCAGTTTTCAAAACTAAGCAATATACTCTTTACATTGGCAACTATGCCCTGTTTTCACTTACAATGAATGGCAAATCACTGCTTTTACTATGCCGGTTACACACTTTGGAAATCTAAATATGATTCTTGTTTCTTACAAAGCTATACATGTGTTTCAATTACAATCAACTTGAAAACACTGCTTTTCCCAGCGTTGGCTGATTGCATTGAGCTCTTTGCTTTAGGAATAAAAAACAAAACTTGATTCTTTGGCTGATTTCCATGTGTATTCATTTACATACAGTTCAAGACACTTGTTTCACCCAAACTCTGTGAAAGCAGTATTTACTTAAATTTTGAAAGGTAAGCAAGATTATTGTTTGTTTGCCTGCTTTGCCCTTGCTTTCACTCACATGTCAACACACAGATTTTTAATTAGGCTAATAGAATGCAGTGTTTTATTCACTTTAAAAAACTAAATTAGATTTGTCTTTAATTTGCTGCTAGGCCTCTGTTTTAACTTAAATTCATCTTCAAAATGCTGGTTTCCCTAACAGGCTGTGAATTCAGCAGTTAATTCAACTTTCAAAATTATGTAAGACACTTGTTTGTTTGTCTTCTATGTGCTTGTTTCAAACACTATGAATGTAAAAATACTGTTTTTACCTAATTCTATGCCAAAACACTGGTTTCTTCACTTCTTAATTCTAAGAAGTGAATGCTCATTCCATTGGCAGCTATGCACTTGTTTTCACTTTCAATGAATGGCAAAACACTGTTCTTACAATGCGAAATATGCGGGTTCCTCACATTGGAAATCTAAGTAATGTTCTTGTTTCTCACAATGCTATACTTGTGTTTTCAAATACAATCAACTTGAAATCACTGCTTTTCCCTAACGTTGGCTGAGTGCATTGATTCCTTTGCTTTAGAAAACCAAAAAGCAAATTGTTTCATTGATTGATTTGCATGTGCATTCATTTACAAACAACTTCAAGACACTGGTTTCGCCTGTCTATCTGTGAATGCTGTAGGTAATTCAAGTTTGTAAGGTATGTAAGATTATTGTTTGTTTGGTTGCTATGCCCTTGTTTTCTCTCACATGTCAACACAGAGCTCTTTCCTGATTCCAATGCAATGCAGTGGTTTATTCACTATACAAAACTAAATAAGATTTGTCTTTTAATTGCTGCTATGCCCAGTTTTTCACTGAATTTCATCTTCACCGCACTGGTTTCCAGTAACAGGCCGTGAAAGCAGCAGTTAATTCAACTTTGAAAGTTAAGGATGATACTTGTTGTTTGGCTGATATGCGCTTGTTTTCAACCATTTTAAATGTAAAAAGAGTGCTTTAACCTAACCCTAGGGCAAAACACTGATTTCTTCAATTTTCAAATCTAAGCAATTTACTCATTACTTTGGCAGCTATTCACTTGTTTTCACCTACAATGAATGTCAAAACACTGCTTTTACTATGCCAAAGCTTCAGCTTCCTCACTTTGGTAATCTAAGTATGTTTCTTGTTTCTTACAATGTTATACATGTGTTTAAAATTACAATCAACTTGAAATCACTGCTTTTCCCTAACTTTGGCTGAGTGCATTGAGTCCTATGCTTTTGAAAACCAAAAAAGAAACTTCTTTCTTTGGATGATTTTCATGTGTATTCATTAACAAACTACTTCAAGACACTGGTTTCACACATCTCTCTGTGAATGCAGGAGTTAATTAAAGTTTGAATGGTAAGTAAGTTTCTTGTTTGTTTGGCTGCTATGCCCTTGCTTTCACTCAAATGTCAACACACAGTTTTTACAAGAGGCTAAGCCTATGCAGTAATTCCTTCACTTTACAAAACTAAATAAGATTTGTCTTTTATTTGCTGCTATGCCTGTGTTTACACTTAAATTCATCTTCAAAACACTGGTTTTCTGAAACAGGCTGTGAATGCAGCAGTTAATTCTACTTTGAAAGTTAAGAAAATGCTTTTTTTTGGCTGCTATGCACTTGCTTTCACTCATTATCAATGTAAAAACAGTGCTTTTACTAATACTTTGCCAAAACACACGTTTCTTCTGTTTTCAAAGCTAAGCAATATACTCATTACATTGGCAGCTTTGCATTTGTTTTCACTTACAACGAATGTCAAAACATTGCTTTTGCTATGCCAAAGCTGCCTGTCCTTCACTTTCGAAACATAGGTAAGTTTCTTATTTCTTTCCATGCTATACATGTGTTTGCAATTACAATCAACTTGTAAACAAAGCTTTTCCATAATGATGACTGAATGCATTGAGTTCTTAGCTTTAGAAAACAAAATAAATGATTTTTTGGGTGATTTGCATTTTCATTCATTTACAAACAACGTCAAGACACTGGTTTCACCTATCTCACTGTGAATGCAGTAGATACTTCAAGTTTGAAAGGTAAGTATGATTGTAGTTTGTTTGGGGGTATGCCCTTGTTTTCACTCACAAGTCAGCACACAGCTCTTGCCTAAGGCTAAGCCAATGCAGTGGTTTCTTCACTTTACCAAACTAAATAAGATTTGTCTTTTATTTGATGCTTTGCCTATGTTTTCAATTAAATTCATCTTCAAAACACAGTTTCCCATGTCAGGCTGTGAATGTAGCAGTTAATTCAATTTTGAAAGTTAAGTAAGATACTTGTTTGTTTAGCTGTTATGCACTTGCTTTCACTCATTTTCAATGTAAAAGCACTGCTTTTACCTAATACTATGCCAAAACACTGGTTTCCTCAGTTTTCAAAACTAAGCAATATACTCATTACAGTGGCAGGTATGCACTTGTTTTACTTACAATGAATGGCAAAATACTGCTTTTACTATGCCAAAGCTGCCGGTTCCTCACTTTCTAAATAAGTAAGATTCTTGTTTCTAACAATGCTATATATGTGTTTTCAATTACACTCAACTTGAAAATACTGCTTTTCCCTTACTTTGGCTGAATGCATTGAGTTCTTTGCTTTAAGAAACCAAAAATGAAAGTTGTTTCTTCAACTGACTTGCATATGTATTTATTAACAAACAACTCCAAGACACTGGTTTTCCCTAACAGGCTGTGAATGCAGTAGTTAAGTCAACTTTGCAGTTAAGTAAAATACTTCTTTGGTTGGCTGCTATGCGCTGGCTTTCACTCATTATCAATATAAAAACAGTGCTTTTGCTAACACTATGCCAAAACACTGGTTTCCTCAGTTTTCAAAAATATGTAATATACTCATTATATTGACAGCTACACACTTGTTATAACTTACAGTGAATATCAACACTCTGCTTTTACTATGCCAAACATGGGGCTTCCTCACTTTGCTAAACTAAGTAAGATACTTTTTTCTTTTAAAGATTTACTTTTCATTTACAATCAACTTGAAAACACTGTTGTCCCTAACGTTGGCTGAATGCATTCAGTGCTTTGCTATAGAAAACCAAAAAAGAAACTTGTTTCATTAGCGGATTTGCATGTGGATTCATTTACAAAAAACTTCAAGACACTGGTTTCATCTAACTCTCAGTGAATGCAGTAGTTACTTCAAGTTTGATAGGTTAGTTAGATTCTGGTTTGTTTTCCTGTAATGATTTTGCCTTCATTTGCAAGTCAACACACAAATTTTAGGTAAGGCTAAGCCATTGCACTGGTTTCTTCACTTTACAAAACTAAATAATTTTGGTATTTTATTTGCTGTTATGCCTATGTCTTCGCTGAAAGTCATCATTAAAACACTGGTTTCCCATAACAGGTGGTGAATGCAGCATTTAATTCAACATTGAAAGTTAAGTAAGATATTTGTTTGTTTGGATGCTATGGACTTGCTTTCACTCATTATCAATGTAAAAACACTGCTTTTACTTAATATTCTGCCCTAACACTGGTTTCTTCAGTTTTCAAACTAAGCAATATACTCACTACATTGCCAGCTATGCACTTCTTCTCACTTACAATGAATGTCAAAAAATGGCTTTTACTATGCCAATGCTGCCGGTACTCATTTTGGAAATCCAAGTAAGATTCTTGTTTCTTACACTGCTGTACATGTGTTTTCAATTACAATCAACTTGAAAACACTGCTTTTCCCTAACGTTGGCTGAAAGCATTGAGTACTTTGCATTTGAAAACCAAAAAGGTAACGTTTCATTGGCTGATTTGCATGTGTATTCATTTACAAACATCTTCAAGACACTTGTTTCACTTAACTCTCTGTGAATGCAGGAGTTACTTCAAGCTTGAAATGTAAGTAAGATTCTTGTTTGTTTGGCTGCTAAGTCCTTGCTTTCACTCACATGTCAACACAGAGCTTTGCCTAAGGCTAAGACAAATCAGTGAATTCTTGAATTAACAAACTTAAAAAGATTAGTCTTTATTTACTGGTATGCCTGTGTTTTCACTTAAATTCATCTTCAAAACACTGTTTTCCAGTAACAGGCTTTGAATGCAGCAGATAATTAAATTTTGAAAGTAAAGAAAGATACTGTTTTTTTTTGCTACTATGCGCTCGCTTTCACTCATTATCAATGTAAAAACAGTGCTTTTACCTAATACTTTGCCAAAACACTCCTTTCTTCAGTTTTCAAAACTAAGCATTATACTCATTACATTGGCAGCTATGCACTTTTTCTCACTTACAATGAATATCCAAACACTGCTTTTACTATGCAGAGTTCCCTGTTCCTCACTTTCGAAATCTAAGTAAGATTCTTGTTTCCACAATGCTATGCATGTGTTTTCAATTACAATAAACTTTAAAACACTTCTTTTCCCTAACGTTGGCTGAATGCATTGAGTACTTTGCTTTAGAAAACCAAAAAAAAAAAAACTTATTTCATTGGCTAATTGCATGTGTATTCATTTACAATCAACTTCAAGACTCTGGTTTCCCCTAACCCTCTGTGAATGCAGAAGTTACTTCAAGTTTGAAAGGAAAGGGAGATTCTGGTTTGTTTGGCTACTATGCCCTTGCTTTCACTCACATGTCAACACACAGCATTTACTTAATCTAAGCCAATGCTGTGGTTTATTCACTTTACCAAGCTAAATAAGATTTCTCTTTTATTTCCAGCTATGCCTGTGTTTTCACTGAAATTCATTTCAAGACCGTGGTTTCCCCTAAAAGGCTGTGAACACAGCAGATAATTCAACTGTAAAATTAAGTAAGGTACTTGATTTCTTGGCTGCTGTGCACTTGCTTTCACTCATTCTCAATGTAAAAACACTGTTTTAACCTAATACTATGTCAAAACACTGGTTTTTTCAGTTTTCAAAACTAAGCAATACACTCATTGCATTGGCAGCTATGCACTTGTTCTCACTTACAATGAATGTCAAAACACTGCTATTACTATGCCTAAGCTGCCGGTTCCTCACTTTCAAAATCTAAGTAAGATTGCTGCTTCTTACAATGTTATACATATGTTTTCAATTAAAATCAACTTGAGAAAACTGCTTTTTGTTACCTTGGCTGAATGCATTGTGTTCTTTGCTCTAGAAAACCAAAATGAAACTTGTATCATTGGCTGATTACTATGTGAATCATTTGCAAACAACTTCAAGACATTGGTTTCATCTAACTCTCTGTGAATGCAGTAGTTACTTCAAGATTGAAAGGTAAGTAAATTTCTTTTTTTTTTGGCTTCTATGCCCTTGCTTTCACTCACATGTCAACACACAGTTTTTCCATAAGTTTAAGCCAATGAAGTGGTTTCTTCACTTTACAAAGCTGAATAAGACTTGTCTTTTATTTGCTACACTGCCTGTGTTTTCATTTAATTCATCTTCAAGACACTGGTTTCCTCTAACAGGCTGTGAATGCAGCAGTTAACTCAACTCTAAAAGTTAAGTAAAGTGCTTGTTTGTGTGGGTGCTATGTGCTTGGTTTCATTCATTATCAATGTAAAAACACTGCTTTTACCTAATACTATGCCAAAACACTGGTATTCATTTTTCAAAACTAAGCGATATACTCCTTACATTGGCAGCTCTGCACTTGTTCTCAATTACAATGAATGTCAAAACAGTGCTTTTATTATGCCAAAGCTGTCGGCTCCTCACTTTCAAAATCTCAGTAAGATTCTGATTTCTTACAATGCTTTACATGTATTTTCAATTACAATCAACTTGGAAACACTGCTTTTCCCTAACATTTGCTGAATGCACTGAGTCTTTTGCTTTATAAAACAAAAAAGTATCTTGTTTTATTGGATGACTTTCATGTGTATTCATTTCCAAAAACTTACCCTGGTTTCACCTAACTCTCTGGGAATGCAGTAGTTACTTCAAGTTTAAAAGGTAAGTAAGATTTTTTTTGTTTGGCTGCTATGCCCTTGCATTCACTCACATGTCATCACAAAGGTTTCACCTAAGCCTAAGCCATTGCAGTGGTTTCCTCACTTTACAAAACTAAATAAGTTTTGTCTTTTATTTGCTGCTATGACTGTGTTTTCACTTAAATTCATCTTCAAACCCCTGGTTTCTTGTAACAGGATGTGAATGCAGCAGTAAACTCAACTATGGAAGTTAAGTAAGATATTGTTTTGCTTCACTGCTATGTTCTTGCTTTCACTCATTATCAATGTAAAAAGACTGCTTTTACATAATACTATGCGAAAACACTGATTTCTTCAGTTTTCCAAACTTAGCAATATACTCATTACGTTGGGACCCATGCACTTGTTTTCACTTTCAACGAATGTCAAAAGACTGCTTTTACAATGCCAAAGCTGCTGGTACCTCACTTCAGAAACCTAAGTAAGATTATTGTTTCTTACATTGCTATTTCTTTGTTTTCAATTACAATCATCTTGAAAACACTGCTTTTCCCAAACGTTGGTTGAATACCTTATGTTCTTTGCTTTAGAAAACCAAAAAGGAAGCTTGTTTATTTGGCTGATTTGCATGTGTATTCATTTACAAACAACTTCAAGACATTGGTTTCACCTAACTCTATGTGAATGCATAAGTTCTTTCAAGTTTGAAAGGTAAGTAAGATTCTTCTTTGTCTGGATGCTATGCACATGCTTTCCTTCACAGGTAAACACTCAGATTTGCCTACAGTTAAGCCTATGCAGTGGTTTCTTCACTTTACAAAGCTGAATAAGACTTGTCTTTTATTTGCTGCTATGCCTTTGTTTTCACTTAAATTCATCTTCAAAACACTGTTTTCCCTAAGAGGCTGTGAATGCAGCAGTTAATTCAACTTTAAAATTAAGTAAGGTACTTGATTTCTTGGCTGCTATACGCTTGCTTTCACTGATTCTCAATGTAAAAACACTGCTTTAACCTAATACTATGCCAAAACACTGGTTTCTTCAGTTTTAAATACTAAGCAATATACTCATTGCATTGGCAGCTATGCACTTGTTCTCACTTACAATGAATTTCAAAACACTGCTATTCCTATGCCTAAGCTACCGGTTCCTCTCTTTCAAAATGTAAGTAAGATTGTTGCTTCTTATAATGCTATTCATGTGTTTTCCATTAAAATCAAAATGAAAACACTGCTTTTCTGTAAACTTAACTGAATGCATTGAGTTCTTTGCTTTAGAAAACCAAAAAAGAATCTTGATTCACTGGCTGATTGTCTTCTGTATCATTTACAAGCAATTTCGAGACACTGGTTTCACCTAACTCTCTGTTAATGCAGTAGTTACTTCAAGTGAAAGGTAAGTAAGATTCTTTTTTGTTTGGCTGCTATGCCCTTGCTTTCACTCACATGTCAGCACACAGCTTTTGCCTAAAGTTAAGCCAATGCAGTGGTTTCTTCACAATACAAAGCTGAATAAGACATGTCTTTTATTTGCTGCTATGCCTGTGTTTTCACTTATATTCAACTTCAAGTCAGTGGTTTCCCCTAACAGGCTGTGAATGCAGCAGTTAACTCAACTCTAAAAGTTGTAAAGTGCTTGATTGTTTGTGGGCTATGTGCTTGCTTTCAATCATTATCAATGTAAAAACACTGCTTTTACCTAATACAATGCCAAAACACTGGTCTCTTCATTTTTCAAAACTAAGCAATATACTCCTTACATTGGCCGTTATGCACTTGTTCTCACTTACAGTGAATGTCAAAACAGTGCTTTTATTATGCCAAAGCTGCCGGTGCCTCACTTTCAAAATCTAAGTAAGATTCTTGTTTTTTACAATGCTATGCATGTATTTTCAATTACAATCAACTTGGAAACACTGTTTTTCCCTAACGTTTGCTGATTGCATTGAGTTCTTTGCTTTATAAAACCAAAAAAGAATCTTATTTTATTGGCAGGTATTCATGTGTATTCATTTTCAAAAACTTCAATACCCTGGTTTCACCCTACTCTCTGAGGATGCAGTAGTTAATTCAAGTTTGAAAGGTAAGTATGATTCTTGTTTGTTTGGCTGCTATTTCCTTGCTTTCACTCACATGCCATCACACAGGTTTCGCCTAAGTCTAAGCCATTCCAGTGGTTTCCTCACTTTACAGAACTAAATAAGCTTTGTCTTTTATTTGCTGCTATGCCTGTGTTTTCACTTAAATTCATCTTCAAACCCTGGTTTCCCATAACAGGAAGTGAATGCAGCAGTTAATTCAACTTGGAAAGTTAAGTAAAATACTTTTTGGTTTGACTGCTATGCCCTTGCTTTCACTCACATGTCAACAAATGGCTTTTACCTAAGGCTAAGCCAAAGCAGTGGTTTGTTCACTATACAAAACTAAGTAAGACTTGTCTTTTATTTTCTGCTATGCCTGTGTTTTAACTTAAATTCACCTTCAAAACACTGGTTTCCCTTGACAGGCTGTGAATGCAGCAGATAAGTCAACTTTGAAAGTTAAGTATGATACTTGTTGTTTTGCTGCTATGCACTTGCTTTCCCTCACTACCAATGTAAAACCACTGCTTTTATGTAATGTTATGCCAAAATACTGGTTTCTTCAATTTTCTAAACTAAGCAATACACTCATTACATTGGTAGCTATGCACTTTTTATCACTTACAATGAATATCAAAACAATGCTTTTACTAGCCAAAGCTGCCATTCCTCACTTTCGAAATCTATGTAAGATTCTTGTTTCTTACAATGTCTACATGTGTTTGCAGTTACAATCAACTTGAAAACACTGCTTTTCCTTAACGTTGGGTGAATGAATTGAGCTCTTTGCTTTAGAAATCTAAAAAAGAAACTTGATTCTTTGGCTGATTTGCATGTGTATTCATTTACAAACAACTTCAAAACACTGGTTTCACCTAACCCTCTCTGAATGCAGTAGTAACTTCAAGTTTGAAAGGTACATAAGATTCTTCTTTGGCTGCTATGCCCTTGCTTTCACTCACATATCAACACACAGCTTGCACCTAAAGCTATGCCAATGCAGTGTTTCTTACTTTACAAAACTAAATAATATTTGTATTTTATTTGCTGCTATGTCTGTGTTTTCACTTAAATTTATCTTCAAAACACTGATTTCCCCTTACAAGCTGTGAATGCAGCCATTAATTCAACATTGTAAATTAAGTATATACTTGATTGCTTGTATTCAATGCACTTGCTTTCATTCACTATCAATGTAAAAACACTGATTTTACCTAATACTATGGCAAAACACTGGATTCTTCAGTTTTCAAAACAAAGAAATATATGCTGTATATTGGCAGCTTTTCACTTTTGTTCACTTACAAGGAATGACCAACCAAACCTTTACTCTGCAAAAGCTGCTGTTTCCTCACTTTGGAAATGAAAGTAACATTCTTGTTTCTTACAATGGTATACATGTGTTTTCAATTACAATCAACTTGAAAACACTGCTTTCCCTAACGTTGGCTGAATGCATTGAGTTCTTTGCTTTAGAAAACCAAAAAAGAAAATTGTTTCATTGGCTGATTTGCATGTGTGTTCATTTACAAGCAATTTGAAGACACTTGTTTCACCTATCTCTCTGTGAATGCAATAGTTACTTCAAGTTTTAAAGGTAAGTAAGATTCTTGTTTGTTTGGCTGCTATGAACTTGCTTTCGCTCACATGTCAAAACACATCTTTTTCCCCGGGCAAAGACTATGCAGTAGTTTCTCCACTTTACAAAACGAAATAAGATTTGTCTTTTATTTACTGCTATGCTTGTGTTTTCTCTGAAATTCATATTCAAAACACTGGTTTCCCATAACAGGCTGTGAATGCAGCAGCTAATTCAACTTTGAAAGTTAAGTAATTTACTTGTTTGTTTGGCTGCTATTCGCTTCCTTTCACTCATTATCAATGTAAAAACAATGCTTTTACCTAATACTATGCCAAAACAATTGTTTCTTCTGTTTTCAACCTAACCAATATACTCATTACATTGGCAGCTACCACTTGTTCTCACTTTCTATGGATGTCAAATTACTGCTTTTGTCGGCAAAAGCTGCCATTTCCTCATTTTGGAAATCTAAGTAAAATTCTAGTTTCTTACAATGCAATATATTTGTTTTCAATTACAACCAACTTGAAAATACTGCTTTAGCCTAACGTTGGCTGAATGCTTTGAGTTCTTTGCTTTAGAAAACAAAAAAAAATTTCTTTCTTTGGCTGATTTCCATGTGTATTCATTTACCAACAACTTCAGGACACTGGTTTCACCTATCTCTCTGTGAATGCAGGAGTTACTTCAAGCTTGAAAGGTAAGGGAGATTCTTCTTTCTTTAGTTGCTAAGCCCTTGCTTTCACTCACATGTCAACACA
The DNA here is from genome assembly GCA_029593785.1 of Cabassous unicinctus. NCBI lineage: Eukaryota > Metazoa > Chordata > Mammalia > Cingulata > Chlamyphoridae > Cabassous > Cabassous unicinctus. The sequence continues at coordinate 34,164 of JAQZBX010006773.1, read as the reverse complement.
CAGCTTTTTCCTGAGGCTAAGCCTATGCAGAGTTTTCTTCATGTTAACAAACGAAATAAGGTTTGTCTTTTATTTGCTGCTATGCCTGTGTTTTCTCTGAAATTCATCTTCACAACACTGGTTTCCCATAACAGGCTGTGAATGCAGCAGTTAATTCAACTTTGAAAGTTATGTAAGATAGTTGTTTGTTTTGCTGCTATGCACTTGCTTTCATTCATTATCAATGTAAAAATCCTGCTGTTAGAAAATACTATGCAAAATATTGGTTTCTTCAGTTTCCAAACCTAAGCAATATTCTCATTACATGGGCAGCTATGCACTTCTTCTCACTTACAGTGAATGTCAAAACAAATCTTTTACTATGAAAAAGCTGCTGGTTCCTCACTTTGGAAATCTCAGTAAGGTTGCAGTTTCTTACAATGCTGTACATGTGTTTTCAATTGCAATCAACTTGAACACACTGCTTTTCCCTAACGTTGGATGAATGCATTGAGTCCTTTGGTTCAGAAAACCAAAAATGAAACTTGTTTCATTGGCTGATTTGCAGCTGTATTCATTTACAAACAACTTCAAGATACTGGATTCACATTTCTTTCAGTGAATGCAGGGGTTACTGAAAGTTTGATAGGTAAGAAACAGTCTTATTTGTTTGGCTGCTATGCCCTTGCTTTCACACACATGACAACACACAGCTTTAATCTGAGGCTGAGCCTATGCAGGAGTTTCTTCACTTTACAAAACTAAGTAAGATTTTTCTGTTATTTGCTGTTATGCCTGTCTTTTCTCTGAAATTCATCTTCAAAACACTGGTTTCCCATAACAGGCTGTGAAAGCAGTAGTTAATTCAACTTTGAAAATTAAGTAATATACTTGTTTTTTGGCAGCTATGTGCTTGCTTTCACTCATTATCATTGTATAAACAGTGCTTTTACCTAATACTATGCCAAAACCCTGGATTCTTCTGTTTTCAAAAATAAGCAATATTCTCATTACTTTGGCAACTATGCACTTGTTCTCACTTACAATGTATGTCAAAACACTGCTTTTGCTATGAAAAAGGTGCTGATTCCTCACTTTGGAAATCTCAGTAAGATTCTAGGTTCTTACATTGCTATACGTGTGTTTTCAATTACAATCAACTTGAAAACCCTGCTTTTCCCTTACGTTGGCTGAATGCATTCAGCTTTTTGCTTTAGAAAACCAAAAAATAAACTTGCTTCATTCACTGATTTGCGTGTGTATTTATTTACAAACAACTTCAAGACACTGGTTTCACCTATCTCTCTGTGAAAGCAGCAGTTACTTCAAGCTTGAAAGATAAGTAAGATTCTTGTTTGTTTGGTTGCTATGCCCCTGCTTTCACTCACATGTCAACACACAGCTTTTACCTAAGGCTAAGCCAATGCAGTTGTTTCTTCACTTTACAAAAATAAATAAGTTTTGTCTTTTAATTGCTGCTATGCCTTTGTTTCACTAAAATTCATCTTCAAAACACTTGTTTCTCCTAACAGGCTGTGAATGCAGAAATTAATGCAACTATGAAAGTTAAGTAATATACTTGTTTGTTTGACTGCTATGCCCTTGCTTTCACTCATTATCAATGTAAAAACAGTGCTTTTTACAAATACTATGGCAAAACACTGGTTTCATCAGTTTTTTAAACTAAGCAATATACTCAATACATTGTTAGGTATGCACTTTTTTTCACTTACCATGAATGTCAAAACACTGATTTTACTATGCTAAAGCTGCTGATACCTCCCTTTTGAAATCTAAGTAAGATCCTTTGCTTCTTACAATGCTCTACAAGAGTTCTCATTTACAATCAACATGAAAACACTGCTTTTCCCTACTGTTCGCTGACTGCATTGAGTTCATTGCTTTAGAAAACCAAAAAAGAAACTTGTTTCATTGGCTGATTTGCATGTGTATTCATTTCCAAACAAATTCAAGACACTGGTTTCACCTGTCTCTCTGTGAATCCATCAGTTACTTAATGTTTGAAAGGTAAGTAAGATTCTTCTTTGTTTAGCTGCTATGCACTTGTTTTCACTCACATGTAAACACACAGCTTTTTCCTGAGGGTAAGCCTATACAGTAGTTTCTTCACTTTACAAAACGAAAAAAGTTTGTCTTTTATTTGCTGCTATGCCCGTGTTTTCTCTGAAATTCATCTTCAAACCCTGGTTTCCTGTAACAGGCTGTGAATGCAGCAGTTTATTCAACTTTGAAAGTTAAATGAGGTTCTTGTTTGTTTGGCTGCTATGCACTTGCTTTCATTCATTATCAATGTAAAAACAGTGCTTTTACCTAATAGTATGCAAAAACACTGGTTTCTTCTGTTTTCAAAAGTAAGCAATATGCTCATTACATTGACAGCTATGCACTTGTTCTCACTTACAATGAATATCAAAACACTGCTTTTACTATGCAAAAGCTGCCGGTTCCTCACTTTGGAAATCTAAGTAATTTTCTTTTTTCTTACAATGCGATATATGTGTTGTCAATTTCAACCAACTTGAAAATACTGCTTTTCCCTAAAGTTGGTTGAATGCATTGAGTTATTTGCTATAGGAAACCAAAAAAATCCTGTTTCTTTGGCTGATTTTTATGTGTATTCATTTACCAACAACTTCAAGACACTGGTTTCACCTATCTCTCGGTGAATGCGGGAAATACTTCAAGCTTGATAGGTTAGTAAGGTTTGTGTTTGTTTAACTGCTATGCCCTTGCTTTCACTCACATGTCAACAGACAGGATTTCTTGAGGCTGAGCCTATGCAGTGTTTTCTTCACTTTACAAAATGAAATAAGTTTTGTCTTTTATTTGTTGCTATGCCTGTGTTTTCTCTGAAATTCATCTTCACAACACTGGTTTCCTGTAACAGGCTGTTAATACAGCACTTAAGTCAATTTTGAAAGCTATGTAAGATACTTGTTGTTTTGTTGCTATGCGCTTGCATTCACCAATTATAAATGTAAAAACAGTGCTTTTACCTAATAATATGCAAAAACACTGGTTTCTTTACTTTACATAACTAAATAATATACTCATTACATTGACAGCTACACATTTGTTATCACTTAAAATGAATGTCAAAACACTGCTTTTCCTATGTCAAAGCTGCCGGTTCCTCACTCTCAAAATATAAATAAGATTCTTGTTTCTTACCATACTATTCATGTGTTTACAATTACAATAACTAGAAAGCACTGCTTTTCCCTAACATTGGCTGAAATTAATGAGTTCTTTGCTTTAGAAACCAAAAAAATAAACTTGTTTCTTTGACTGATTTGCCTGTGTATTCATTTTCAAACAACTTCAGGACACTGATTTCACCTAACTCTCTTGGAATGCAGTATTTACTTCAGGTTTGAAAGGTAAGTAAGATTCTTGTTTGTTTGGCTTCTATGCCCTTGTTTCCCACACTAGTCCACACACAGCTTTTGGCTAAGGCTATGCCAATGCAGGAATTTCTTCACTATACAAAACAAAGTAAATTTGTCTTTTATTTCCTGCTATGCCTGTGTTTTTACTGAAATCCATCTTCAAAACACTTGTTTACCATTAGAGGCTGTGAATGCAGCTGTTAATTCAACTTTCAAGGTTAAGTAAGATACTTGTTTGTTTGGGTGCTATGCGCTTGCTTTCACTCATTATTAATGTAAAAACAGTGATTTTAGCAAATACTATGCCAAAACACTAGTTTCTTCAGTGTTCAAAACTAAGAAATATCCTCATTTCCTTAGAAGCTTTGCCCTGGTTTTAACTTACAATGAATGTCAAAACACTGCTTTTACTATGAAAAAGTTGCCGGTTCCTCACTTTGGTAATCTAAGTAAGATTCTTGTTTCTTACAATGCTATACATATGTTTAAATTACAATCAATGTAAAAATACTGCTTTGTCCTAACGTTGGCTGAATGCAATCAGGTGTTACCTTTAGAAAAGTAAAAAAGATATTTGTTTCATTGGCTGCTTTGCAGGTGTATTCATTTCCAAACAACTTCAAGACACTGCTTTCACTTAACACTCTGCTAATTCAGTAGTTAACTCAAGTTTGAAAGGTAAATAAGGTTCTTGTATATTTGACTGCTCTGCCCTTGCTTTCACTCACATGTCAACACACAGCTTTTACCTAAGGCTAAGCCAAAGCAGTGGTTTCTTCACTTTACAAAACTAAATAAGATTTGTGTTTTATTTGTGCTATGCCTGTGTTTTCACTTATATTCATCTTCAAAACACTGGTTTCCTGTAACAGGCAGTGAATGCAGCAGTAAATTCAACTTTGAAAGTTAAGTAAGATACTTGCTTATTTGGCTTCTTTGTGCTTGCTTTCACTCAGTATAAATCTTAACACACTTCCTTTACCTAATACTATGCCAAAACACTGGTTTCTTCATTTTTCAAAACTAAGAAATATACTCATTACATTGGCAGCTATGCACTTGTTTTCACTTACAATGAATGTTAAAACACTGCTTTTACTATGCAAATCTGCCAATTCCTCACTTTGGTAATCTAAGTAAGACTCTTAATTCTTTCAAAAGTATACATGTGTTTTCAATTACAATCAACTTGAATAGAATGCTTTTCCCTACGTTGGCTGAATGCATTGATTTCTTTGCTTTAGAAAACCAAAAAATAGACTTGTTTCATTGGCTGATTTGCATGTGCATTCATTTACATACAACTTCAAAACAATGGTTTCACCTAACTCTCTGTGAATGAGGTAGTTACTTTAAGTTTGAAAGGTAAATAAGATTCTTGTTTGTTTGGCTGCTATGTCCTTCCTTTCACTCACATGTGAACACACAGGTTTTGCCTAAACTAGGCCAATGCAGTGGTTTCTTCACTTTACAAAATTAAATAAGATTTGTCGTTTATTTGCTACTGTGTTTGTGTTTTCACTGAAATTCATCTTCCCAACACTGGTTTCGTGTAACAGGCTGTGAATGCATCAGTTAAGTCAACTTTGAAAGCTAAGTAAGATACTTGTTGTTTGGCTGCTATGCGCTTCCGTTCACCTATTATCAATGTAAAAACTGTGTTTTTACCTAATAATATGCCAAAACACTGGTTTCTTCAGTTTAAAAAACTAAGTAATATACTCATTACATTGACAGCTACGCATTTGTTTTCGATTACAATGAATGTCAAAACACTGCTTTTCCTATGCCAAAGGTGCCGGTTCCTCACTCTCGAAATATATTTAAGATTCTTGTTTCTTACCATGCTAAACATGACTTTTTAATTATAAACAACTTGAAAAATTGCTTTTCCCTAACATTGGTTGAACTCATTGAGTTTTTTGCTTAAGAAACACAAAAAATAAACTTGTTTCTTTGGCTGATTTGCCTGTGTATTCATTTACAAACAACTTCAAGACACTGGTTTCACCTATCTCTCTGGGAATGCAGTAGTTAGTTCAGGTTTGAAAGGTAAGTAAGAGTCTTGTTTGTTTGGTGGCTAAGCCTTTGTTTCCCACACATGTCAACACACAGCTTTTGCCTAAGGCTAAGGCAATGCAGGAGTTTCTTCACTATACAAAACAAAGTAAGATTTGTCTTTCATTTCCTGCTATGCCTTTGTTTTCACTAAAATTCATTTTCAAAACACTGGTTTCCCGTAACATCATGTGAATGCAGCAGTTAATTCAATTTTTACAGTTAAGTAATATACTTGTTTAATTGCCTGCTATGCACTTGCTTTCACACATTATCAATGAAACAACTCTGCTTTTCCCTAATACTGTGTCAAAACATTGGTTTCTTCCATTTTCAAAAGTAAGCAAAATGATCATTACATTGGCAGCTATGCAGTTGTTCTCCCTTACAATGAATGTCAAAGCACTGCTTTTACTGTGCCAAAGCTGCCGATTATCCACTTTTGAAATCTATGTAAGATTCCTGTTTTTTATAACACTTTACATGTGTATTCAATTACAATCAAGTTGAAAACACTGCTTTTCCCTAACGTTCGCAGAATGCTTTGAGCCTTTGCTTTCGAAAACCAAAAAAGAAACTTGTTTCATTGGCTGATTTGAATGTGTATTCATTTACAAACCACTTCCAGACACTTGTTTCACCTAACTCTCTGTGAATTCAGTAGTTACTTCAAGTTTGAAAGTTAAGTAAGTTTCTTGTCTGTTTGGCAGCAATGTTCTTGCTTTCACTGACTTGTCAACACACAGGTTAACCAAAGTCAAATCAAATCCAGTGGATTCTTCACGTTAAAAAACTAAATAATATTTGTCTTTTATTTGCAGCTATGTCTGGTTTTCACTGAAATTCATCTTCAAAACACTGGTTACCCATAACAGGCTGTGAATGCAGCAGTTAATTAAACTTTGAAAGTTAAGTAAAATACTTGTCTGCTTGGCTTCTATGAGATTGCTTTCACTCACAATAAATGTAAAACACTGCTTTTACCCAATACTATGCCAAAACAATGGTTTCATCCGTTTTCAAAACTAAGCAGTATACTCATTATATTGGCAGTTATGCACTTGTTCTTAAATACAATGAATGTCAAAACTGTCCTATTACTATGACAAAGCTACCGGTTCCTCACTTTCAAAATCTAAGTAAGATTATTGCTTCTTACAAAGCTATGCATGAGTTTTCAATGACAATCAACTTGAAAACAATACTCTTACCTAACATTGGCTGAATGCATTCAGTTATTTGCTTTAGAAAAAAAAACACCTTGTTTCATAGTCTGATTTGTATGTGTATTCATTTAAATCAACATGAAGACGCTGGTTTCAACTATCTTTCTGTGAATGCCGTAGTTACCTTAAGTTTGAAAAGTAAGTAAGATTCTTGTTTTTTTCGCTGCTATGACCCTGCTTTCACACACCTGTCAAGACACAGCTTTTGCCTAAGGAGAAGCCAATGCATTGGTTTCTTCACTTTACAAAATTAAATATGATTTGGCATTTATTTGCTGCTAAGCCTGTGTTTTCACTTAAATTCATCTTCAAAACACTGGTTTCCCTTAACAAGCTGTGAATGCAGCAGTTAATTCAACTTTGAAAGTTATGTAAAATGCTTGTTTGTTAGGCTGCTATGCGCTTGCTTTCACTCATTATCAATGTAAAAGCACTGCTTTTACATAATACCATGACAAAACACCGTTTTCTTCAGTTTTCAAACCTAAGCAATATACTCAATACATTGGCAGCTATGCACTTGTTTTCACTTAGAATCAATGGCAAAACATTGCTTTTACTATGCCAAAGCTGCTCATTCTTCATTTTTGAAATCTAAGTAGGACTCTCTTCCTTACAATGCTATACATGTGTTTTCAATTGCAATCAACATGAAAACCCTGCATTTCCATAACTTTGGCTGAATTCATTGAATTTTTTGATTTAGAAAACAAAAAAAGAAACATGTTTCATTGTCTGATTTGCTTGTGTATTCATTTACAATAAATATGAAGACACTGGATTAAACTCTCTCTCTCTATGAATGCAGTAGTTACTTCAACTTTGAAAGGTAATAAGATTCTTGTAGGTTTGGCTACTATGCCCTTGCCTTCAATCACATGTCAACATCCAGATTTTGCCTAAGGCTAAGGCAATGCAGTGGTTTCTTCACATTACAAAACTAAATAATATTTGGCTTTATTTGCTGCTATGCCTGTGTTTTCACTTAAATACATCTTTAAAACACTGGTTTCCCGTAACAGCCTGTGAATGCAGCTGTTAATTCAACTTTGAAAGTTAAGTAAGATACTTCTTTGTTGTGCTGCTATGGGTTTGCTTTCAGTCATTATCAATGTGAAAACACTGCTTTTTACCTAATACTGTGCCAAAACACTGTTTTCTTCAGTTTTCAAAACTAAGCAGTATACTCATTACATTGGCAGCTATGCCCTTGTTTTAACTTACAATGAATGTCAAAACACTGCTTTTACTATGCCAAAGCTGCCGGTTCCTCACTTTGTTAATCTAAGTAAGATTCATGATTCTTACAATGCTACACATATGTATTCATTTACAATCAACTTGAAAACACTGCTTTTCCCTAACGTTGGCTGAATGCATTGAGTTCTTTGTTTTTGAAATCCAAGAAAGAAACTTGTTTCTTTGGCTGGTTTGCATGTGTATTCATTTAAAAACAACTTCAAGACACTGGTATCACCTAACTCTCTGTGAATGCAGTAGTTATTTCAAGTTTGAAATTTAAGTAAGTTTCTTTTTTTTTTGGCTGCTCTGTCCTTGCTTTCACTCACATGTCAACAAACAGCTTTTACCTCAGGCTAAGACAATACTGTAGTTTCTTCACTTTACAAAACTAAATAAGATTTGTTTTTATTCGGTGCTGGGCCTGTGTTTTCACTTAAATACTTCTTCAAAACTCTGGTTTCCTGTAACAGGGTGTTTAATTCTACTTTGAAAGTTAAGTAAGATACTTGTTTGTTTGGCTGCTATGCGCTGGCTTTCACTCATTATCAATGTAAAAACACTGCTTTTACCTAATATGATGCCAAAACACTGGTTTCTTCTGTTTTCAAAACTTAGCAATATACTCTTACATTGGGAGCTATGCACTTGGTTTAACTTACAATGAATGCAAAACACTGCTTTTACTATACCAAGGCTGCCGGGTCTTCACCTTGGAAATCTAAGTAAGATTCTTGTTTCTTACAATGCTATCCATGTGTTTTAAGTTACAATCTACTTGAAAAGAATGCTTTTCCCTAGCGTTAGCTGATTGCATTGACTTTTGCTTAAGAAAACCAAAAAAGAATATTGTTTCATTGTCTGATATGCATGTGAATTCATTTACAAGGCACTTCAAAACTCTGGTTTCACCAATCTCTCTGTGAAAGCAGTAGTTACTTCAAGTTTGAAAGGCAAGTAAGATTATTCTTTGTTTGGCTCCTATGCCCTTGCGTTTACTCATATCTCAACATACAGCTTTTGCCTAAAGCTAAGGCAATGCAGTGGTTTCATCACTTTAAAAGCTAAATAAGATTTGGCTTACATTTACTGCTATGCCTGTGTTTTCAATTAAATTCATCTTCAAAACACTGGTTTTCTGCAACAGGCTGTGAATGCCGCAGTTAATTCATTTTTGAAAGTTAAGTAAGATACATGTTTGTTTGGCTGCTATGCACAACCTTTCACTCATTATCAATGTATAACACTGCTTTTACCTAATACTATGCCAAAACACTGGTTTCTTCAGTTTTCAAAGCTAAACAACATACTCATTACATTGGCAGCTATGCACTTGTTTTCACTTTTGATGAATGGCAAATCAATTATTTTACTATGCCATAGTTGTCGGTTCCTCACTTTCAAAATCTAAGTAAGATTCTTGTTTCTTACAATGCTATACATGTGTTTTCAATTACAATCAACCGGAAAACGCTGCTTTTTCCTAAGGTTGGCTGAATGCATTGAGTTCTTTGCATTAGAAAAGCAAGAAAAACCTTCGTTCATAGTCTGATTTGCATGTGTATTTATTTACAATCAACTTCAAGTCACTGGTTTCACCTATCTCTCTGTGAATACTATTTTCCCGTAACAAGCTGTGAATGCAGCAGTTAATTCAACTTTGAAAGTTAAGTAAGATACTTGATGTTTGGCTGCTATGAGCCTGCTTTCACTCATCAATGTAAAAACACTGCTTTTACCTAATACTATGACAAAACACTGGTTTTTCAGTTTTCAAAACTAAGCAATATACTCATTTCATTGGCAGCTATGCCCTTGTTTTCACTTCCAATGAATGGCAAAACCTTGCTTTTACTATGCCAAAGCTGCCGGTTCCTCACTCTGGAAATCTAAGTATGAGTCTTGTTTCTTACAATGCTATACATGTGTTTTCAATTGCAATCAACTTGAAATCATTGCTTTTCCATAACATTGGCTGAATTCATTGAGTACTTTGCCTTAGAAAACCAAAAAAGAAAGTTGTTTCTTTGGCTGATTTGCATGTGTATTTATTTGCAAACAACTTCAAGACACTGGTTTTGCTTAACTCTCTGTGAATGCAGTAGCTAATTCAAGTTTCAAAGGTAAGTAAGATTCTTGTTTGTTTGGCTGCTATGCCTTTGATTTCACTCACATGTCAACAAACAATTTTTGCCTAAGGCTAAGCCAAGGCAGTGGTTTCTTAACCTTACAAAACTAAATAAGATTTGTCTTTTGTTTTCTGCAATGCCTGTGTTTTCACTTAAATACATCTTGAAAACTCTGGTTTCCCATAACAGGCTGTGAATGCAGCAGTTAAGTCAACTTTGAAAGTTAAGTAAGATACTTGTTTATTTGGATGCTATGCGCATTCTTTCACTCACTATTAACGTAAAAACATTACTTTTACCTAATGCTATGCCTAAAACTTTTTCCTGCAATTTTCAAAACTAAGCAATATACTCATTACATTGTTATCTTTGCCCTTGTTTTCACTTACTTTGAATGGCAAAACACTGATTTTACTATGCCAAAGCTGCTGGTTCCTCACTTTGGAAATCTAAGTAAGATTCTTGTTTCTTACAATTCTATACCTGTGTTTTCAATTACAATCAACTTGAAAACAGTGCTTTTCCTTAACTTTGGCTGAATGCATTGAGTTCTTTCCTTTAGAAACCCCCCAAAAAACTTGTTACATTGGCTGATTTGCATCTGCATTCATTTAGAAACGACTTCAAAGCACTGGTTTCACCTATCTCTCTGTGAATGCAGTAGTTACTTCAAGATTGAAATGTAAATAAGTTTCTTATTCATCTTGCTGCTTTGGCGTTGCTTTCACTCACATGTCAACACACAGCTTTTACCTAAGGCTAAGCCTATGCAGCGGTTTCTTGACTTTACAAAACTGAATAGTTTTTTTTTTTTTTTTTTTT
>JAQZBX010006773.1:0-23201 GCA_029593785.1 Cabassous unicinctus | reverse complement strand
CCAGAACTAAGCAATATACTCCTTGCATTGGCAGCTATTCACCTTTTTTCACTTACAACTAATGGCTAACCTCTCCTTTTACTCTGCAAACACTGCCGGGTCCTCATTTTGAAACCTGGGTAAAATTCTTGTTCCTTACACTGCTAAGCATGTTTTTCAAATACAATGAACTTGAAAACACTGCTTTTCCCTTAAGTTGGCTGAATGCATTTAGTTCTTTCGTTTAGAACACCAAAAAAAGAACTTGTTTCATTGGCTGATTTACATGTGTATTCATTTACAAACAACTTCTAGACACTGGTTTTCCCTTACAAGCTGTGAATGAAGCAGTTAATTCAAATTGGAAAGTTAAATAAGATACGTGTTTGTTTGCCAGCTATTCACTTGCTTTCATTCATTATCCATGTAAAAACCCCAATTTTACCTAATTCTATGCCAAAACACTGGTTAATTCAGTTTTCAAAGCTTAGCTATATAATCATTACATTTGATGCTTTGCCCTTGTTTTCACTTAAAATGAATGTCAAAACACTGCCTTTACTATGCCAAATCTTTCGGTTCCTCAATTTCAAAACTAAGTAAATTCTTGTTTCTTACAATGCTATAAAACTGTTTTCAATATCAATCAACATGAAAACACTGCTTTTCCTAACTTTGGCTGAATGCATTGTTCTTTTGCTTTAGAAACCCAAAAAAGAACTAGTTTCATTGCCTGATTTGCATGTGTATTCATTTGCAAACTATTTCAAGACACTGGTTTAACGTATCTCTTTGTGAATGCAGTAGTTACTTCAAGTTTGAAACGTAAGTAAGATTCTTGTTTGTTTGGCTGCTATGCCCATTATTTCACACGCATGTCAACACACAGATTTTACCTTAGGCTAAGCCAGTCCAGTGGTTTCTTCACTTTACAAAAGTAAGTAAGATATTTCTTTTATTTCCTGCAATGTCTGTGTTTTCATTAAAATTTATCTTCAAAACCGTGGTTGACCATAACAGGCTGTGAATGCAGCAGTTAATTTAGGATTGAAAGTTAAGTAGGATGCTTGTTTGGCTGCTATGCACTTGCTTTCACTCATTATCAATGTAAAAACACTGCTTTTAACTAATAGTATGCCAAAACATTGGTTTCTTCAGTTTTCAAAACTAAGCAATATACTCCTTACACTGGCAGTATTCACGTTTTTTCACTTTCAACAAATGACCAACCACTCCTTTTACTCTGTAAAAGCTGCCGGTTCCTCATTTTGACACCTAAGTAAGATTCTTTTTTCTTACAGTGCTAAGCATGGGTTTTCAATTAAAATCAACTTGAAAACACTGCTTTTCCTTAACGTTGGCTAAATGACTTGAGTTCTTTGCTTTAGAAAAGAAAAAATGAAACTTGTTTCATTGACTGATTTGCAAGTGTATTCATTTACAAACAACTTCAAGACACTGGTTTCACTATGCCAAAACACTCATTTCTTCAGTTTTCAAAACTAAGCAATATACTCGTTACATTGACAGCAATGCACTGGTTTTAACTTACAATGAATGTGAAAACAGTGCTTTTTCTATGCCAAACCGGCCCGTTCATTCCTTTCAAATTCTAAGATTCTTGTTTCTTACAATGCTACACATGTGTTTTCAATTACAATCTACTTGAAAACACTGTTTATCCTAACGTTGGCTTAATGCATTGAATACATTTCTTTAGAGAACCAAAAAAAGAAACTTTTTTCATTGGATTATTTGCATGTGTATTCATTTACAAACAACTTCAAGACACTGGTTTCATCTATCTCTCTGTGAATACAGAAGTAACTTCAAGTTAGAATGATAAGTAAGTTTCTTGTTTGTTTGGCTACTATATACTTGCTTTCAATCACATGTCAACACTGATTTTTGCCTAAGGCTAAGCCAATGCAGTAATTCTTCACTTTACAAACCTAAATAATATTTGTCTTTTATTTTCTGCTATGCCTGTGTTTTCATTTAAATTCATTAAAAAACAATGGTTTCCCATAACAGGCGGTAAATGCAGCTGATAATTCAACTGTGAAAGTTAAGTAATATACTTGTCGTTTGGCTGCTTTGTGCTTGATTTCACTCACTTTCAATGTAAAAACCGTGCTTTTACCTAATAATATAGAAAGACACTGGATTGTTCTGTTTTCAAAACTAAGCAATATACTCATTACAATGGCAACTATACACTTGTACTCACTTACAATGTATGTCAAAACACTGCTTTTCCTATGCCAAAGCTGCCGTTTCCTCATTTTGGAAATCTCAGTAAGATTCTTGCTTTCATTCACATGTCAACACAGAGCTTTTGCGTAAGACTAATCCAATGCAGTGGTTTCTTCACTTTCCAAAATAAATAATACTTGTCCGTTATTTGCTGCTATGCCTACGTTTTCACCTAAATACATCTATAAAACACTGGTTTCCCATAACAGACTGTGAATGCAGCAAAAATTCAGCTTTGAAAGTTAAGTATTGTAATTGTTTGATTGGCTGCTACGCACTTGCATTCACTCATTATCAATGTAAAAACAGTGGTTTTACCTAATACTATGACAAACCTGGTTTCTTCAGTTTTCAAAACAAAGCAATATACTCTTTTCTTTGGGAGCTATGCACTTGTTCTCGCTTACAATGAATGTCAAAACACTGTTTTTACTATGCCAAAGCTGTTTGTTCTTAACTTTTGACACCGAAGTAAGAATCTTGTTTCTTACACTGCAAAGGATGTGTTTTCAATTACAATAAGCTTGCAAACACTGCTTTTCCCTAACGTTGGCTGAAAGAATTGAGGTCTTTGCATTAGAAAATTAGAAAAAGAAACTTGTTTCATTGACTGATTTGCATGTGTATTCATTTACAAACCACTTCAAGACACTGGTTTCACCTCTCTCTCTGAATGCAGTAGTTACTTCAAGTTCAAAAAGTAAGTACGATTCTTGCTTGTTTGGCTTCTATGCCCTTGCTTTCACTCTCTGTCAAAACACAGCTCTTACCTCAGGCTAAGCCAGTGCAGCGGGTTCTTCTCTTTACAAAACTAAATAAGGTTTGCCTTTTATTTTCTGCTATACCTGGATTTTCACTTGAATTCATCTTCAAAACACTGGTTTCCCATAACAGGCTGTGTATGCAGCAGTTAATTCAACTTTGAAAGTTAATTAAGATACTTGTTTGTTTGGCTGCTTTGCACTTGCTTTCACTCATTGTCAATTTAAAACCACTGGTTTAACCTTATATTATGCCACATCACTGGTTTCTTCAGTTGTCAAAACAAAACAATATACTCCTTACGTTAGCAGCATTCCATTTTTTTCAGTTACAACGAATGATCAAACACTCCTTTTACTCCGCCAAAGCTGCCGGTGCCTAAATTTTGAAACCTAAGTAAGATTCTTGTTTCTTACACTGCTAAGCATGGGTTTTCAATTAAAATGAACTTGAAAACACTGCTTTTCATGAAGGCTTGTTGAATGCAGTGAGTTCTTTGAATCACAAAACCAAAAAGGTAAATTGTTTCATTGGCTGATTTGCTTGGGTATTTATTTACAAACAACTTCAAGACACTGATTTCACCTAACGCTCTGTGAATGCTGTAGTTACTTCAAGTTTGAAAGGTAAGTAAGATTCTTTTTTGTTTGGCTGCTTTGCCCTTGCTTTCACTCACATGTCAACAGATAGATTTTACCAAAGGCTAATCCAATGAAGTGGTTTATTCACTTTAAAAAACTAAATAAGACTTTTCTTTTATTTGCTGCTATGCCTGTGTTTTCATTTAAATTCATCCTCAAAACATTGGTTTCCTGTAACAGGCTTTGAATGCAGCAGTTAATTCACCATTTAAAGTTAAGTAAGATACTTGTTTGTTTGGCTGGTTTGTGGTTGCTTTCACTCACTACCAATGTGGAAACACTGCTTTTACTTAATTCTATGAAAAAACACAGGTTCCTCCAGTTTTCAAAGTAAGGAATATACTCATTACATTAGCAGCCATGCACTTGTCCTCACACACAATGAATGTCAAAACAGTGCTTTTCCTATGCCAAAGTTGCCGTATCCTCACTTTCAAAATCTAAGTAAGATCATTGTTTGTTACAATGCTATACATGTGTTTTCAATTACAATAAAGTTGAAAACACTGCTTTTGCCTAACGTTGACTGAACGCATTGAGTTCTCTGCTTTAGAAAACCAAAAAATAACTTGAGTGTTTGGCTGATTTGCATGGGTATTCATTTAGAAAAAATTCAAGACACTGGTTTCATCTGACTCTGTGTGTATGCAGTAGTTACTTCAAGTTTGAAAGGTAAGTAAGATTCTAGTTTCTTTGGCTGCTATGCGCTTGCTTTCCCTCCCATGTCAAAACACAGCTTTTATGTAAGGCAAAGCCAATGAAGTGGTTACTTCACTTTACAAAACTAAATAAGTTTTGCATTTCATTTGCTGCTATGCCTGTGTTTTCACTTAAATTCATATTCAAAACGCTGGTTTTCCCTAAAAGGCTGTGAATGCAGCAGTTAATTCAACTTTGAAAGTTATGTAAGATACTTGTTTTTTTTGCTTATATGCGCCTGCTTTCACTAATTATCAATGTAAAAACAGTGCTTTTACCTTATATTATACCAAAACACTGGTTTCTTCAGTTCTCAAAACTAAGCAAAATACTCATTACATAGGCAGCTATGCACTTGTTCACAGTTACAATGAATGTCAAAACACTGCTTTTACTATGGCAAAGATACCAGTTCCTCACTTTCAAAATCTAAGTAAGATTCTTGTTTCTTACAATGCTATACATGTGTTTAAATTAAAAGCAACTTGAAAATACTGCTTTTCCTTAATATTGGCTGAATGCATTGAGTTCTTTGTTATTGAAAATCAAAAAAGAAACATGTTTCACTGGCTGATTTGCATGTGTATTCATTTACACAAAACTTCAAGACACTGGTTTCCCCTAACTCACTGTGAATGCAGTAGTTACTGTAATTTTGAAAGTAAGTAATATTCTTGTTTGTTTGGCTTCTATGCCCTTGCTATCACTCACATGTCAACACACAGCTTTTGCCTAGGGTTAAGCCAAAACAGTGGTTTCTTCACTTTAGAAAACTAAATAAAATGTGTCTTTTATTTGCTGTTATGCCTGTGTTTTCACTTAAATTCTTCAAAACCCTGCTTGGTGAAAACAGTCTGTGAATGCAGTAATTAATCCAACTTTGAAAGTTAAGAAACTTATTTGTTTGTTTGGCTGATATGCGCTTGCTTTCACTCCTTATCAATGTAAACACACTGCTTTTACCTAATACAATGCAAAACACTGGTTTCTTCAGTTATCAAACCAAGCAATATACTCATTACATTGGCGGCTATGCACATGTTTTCACTTACAATAAATTTCAAAACACTGCTTTTACTATGCCAAAGTTGCCAGTTGCTCAATTTCGAGATCTAAGTAAGATTCTTGTTCCTTACAATGCTATACATGTGTTTTCAATTACAATCAACTTGAAAACACAGCTTTTCCCTAACGTTGGCTGAATGCATTGAGTTCTTTGCTTTGGAAAAACCAAAAAAGAAACTTCTTTCATTGGATGATTTGCATGTGTATTCATTTACAAGCAACTTCAAGGCACTGGTTTCCCCTAACTCACTGTGAATGCAGTAGTTACTGTAAGTTTGAAAGTAGGTAAGATCCTTGTTTGTTTGGCTGCTATGCCGTTGCTTTCACTCACATGTAAACACACAACATTTGCCTAAGGCTAAGCCAATGCAGTGGTTTCTACACTTTACAAAACTAAATAAGATTTGTCTTTTATTTGCTGCAATGCCTGTGTTTTCAGTTAAATTCACCTTCAAAACACTGGTTTCCCATAACAGTCTGTGAATGCTGCAGTTGATTCAACTTTGAAAGCTAAGTAAGATACTTTTTTTTTTTGCTGCTTTGCACTTGCATTCACTCATTATCAATGTAAAAACCCTGCTTTTAGCTAATACTATGCCAAAACACTGGTTTCTTCAGTTTTAAAACTAAGCAATATACTCATTACATTGACAGCTCTGCAATTCTTCTTACTTACAATGAATGTCAAAACACTGATTTACTATGCCAAAGATGCCGGTTCCTCACATTCAGAATCTAAGTAAGATTCTTGTTTCTTACAAAGCTATACATATGTTATAAACTACAATCAACTTGAAAACACTGCTTTTCCCTAACGTTGGGTGAAATTATTGAGTTCTTTGCTTTAGAAACAAAAAGGAAACTTTTTTCTTTGGCTAATTTGCTTGTGTATTCATTTACAAACAATTTCAAGACAATGGTTTCACCTATCTCTCTGTGAATGCAGTAGTTACTTCAAGCTTGAAAGGTAAGTTGATTCTTGCTATTTAGCTGTTTTGCCCTTGCTTTCATTCACATGTCAACACACACTTTAACCAAAGGCTAAGCCAATGCAGTGGTTTCTTCAGTTTCCAAATCTAAAGAAGTTTTGTCTTTTATTGCTGCTATGCGTGTGTTTACACTTAAATTCCTCTTCAAAACCCTGGTTTCCCCTATCAGGCTGTGAATGCAGCAGTTAATTCAACTTTTAAAGTTAAGTAAGATACTTGTTTGTTTGGTTGCTACGTGCTTGCTTTTACTCATTATCAATGTAAAAACCCCGATTTTATGTAATACTATGAGAAAACACTTCAGTTTGCAAAACTAAGCAATACCCTCATTACATTGGCAGCTATGCACTTCTTCTCACTTACAATGAATGTCAAAACAGTGCTTTTACTATGGCAGAGCTGCCGGTTCCTAACTGTCGAAATCTAAGTAAGATTCTTGTTTCTTACAATGCTATACATGTGTTTTCAATTACAACCAACCTGAAAACATTGCTTTCCCTTACCTTGCGTGAATGCATTTAGTTCTTTGCTTTAGAAAACCAAAAAGAAACTTGTTTCATTGGCTGATTTGCATGTGTATTCATTTACAATCAACTTCAAGACACTGGTTTCACCTAACTCTCTGTGAATTTATTAGTTAATTCAAGTTTGAAATGTAAGTATGATTCTTGCTTGTTTGGCTGCTTTGCTCTTGCTTTCACTCACGAGTCAACACACAAATTTTGCCTAAGTTTAATCCAATGCAGTGGTTTATTCACTCTATAAAACTAAACAAGCTTTGTCTTTTATTTGCTGCTATTCAAGTGTTTTCACTTAAATTCATCTTCAAAAACTGGTTTCCTGTAACAGGCTGTGAATGCAGCAGTTAATTCAACTTTCAAAGTTAAGTAAGATACTTGTTTGTTTGGCTCCTATGCATTGATTTCACTCATTATGAATGTAAAAACAATGCTTTTACCTAATACTATGCCAAAACACTGGTTCCTTCAGGTTTCAAACCTAAGCAATATACTCTTTATTGGAAGCTATTCACTGGTTTTCAAGTGTACTTGTTACAATGAATGTCATAACACTGCTTTTACTAGGCAAAAGCTGTCGGTTCTTCACTTTGGTAATCTAAGTGAGATTCGTGTTTCTTTCAAAGCTATACATGTGTTTTCAATTACAATCAACTTGAAAACCCTGCTTTCACTAACATTTGCTGAATGCATTGAGTTTTTTATTTAGAAAAGCAAAAAAGAAACTTGTTTCAGTAGCTGATTTGCATGTGCACTCATTTACAAATGAATTCAAGACACTGGTTTCACCTAACTTTCTCTGAATGCAGTAGATACTTCAAGTTTGAAAGGTATGTATGTTTCTTGTTTGTTTGGCTGCTATGCCCTTGCTTTCACTCACATGTCAACACACAAATTTTGCCTAAGCCTAAGCCAATGCAGTGCTTTCTTCACTTTGCACAATTAAGTAAAATTTGTCTTTTGTATGCTGCTATGCATGTGTTTTCACTTAAATTCATCTTCAAAACACTGGATTCCTGTAACCGGCTGTAAAGGAGCAGTTAATACAACTTTGAAAGTTAAGTAAGATACCTGTTGGTTTGCCTGCTACTTGTTTGCTTTCACTCATTATCAATGTAAAAACAAGGGTTTTTCCTAATATTATTCAGAACAGGGTTTTCTTCAGTTTTGAAATCTAAGCAATACACTCTTTACATTGGCAACTATGCACTTGTTTTCACTTACAATGTATGTCAAAACACTGAATTTACTATGCCAAAGCTGCCGGTACCTAACTTTCAAAATCTGGTTAAGATTCTTGTTTCCTACAATGATATACATGTGTTTTCAATTAAAATCAACTTGAAAATACTGCTTTACCCTAAAGTTGGCTGAATGCATTGACTTCTTTGCTTTAGAAAACCAAAAAATAAACTTGTTTCTTTGGCTGATTTGCGTGTGTATTCATTTACAAAAAACTTCAAGACCCTGGTTTCACCTAATGCTCTGGGAATGCAGGAGTTACTTCAAGGTTGAATGGTAAGTAAGATTCTTGTTTGATTGGCTGCTATGCCCTTGCTTACACTCACATGTCAACACACAGCTTTTACCTAAGGGTAAGTCAATGCAGTGGTTTCTTCACTTCACAAAACTAAATAAGATTTGTCTTTTATTTGCTGCTATGCCTGTGTTTTCTCTGAAATCCATCTTCAAAACACTAGTTTCCCATAACAGTCGCTGAAAGGAGCAGTTAATTCAGCTTAGAAATTTAAGTAAGATACTTGTTCGTTTGGCTGCTATGCACTTTCTTTCACTCATTACCAATATAAAAAAATGGCTATTAACAAATACTAGGCCAATACACTGGTTTCTTCAGTTTTCAAAACTAAGCAATATACTCATTACATTGGCCCCTATGCACTTGTTTTCAATTACAATGAATGGCAAAACTCTGCTTTTATTATTTCGAAGCTGACGGATCCTCACTTTGGAAATGTAAGTAAGATTCTTTTTTCTTACATTGCAATACATGTGATTTCAATTCTAATGTAATTGAAAACACTGCTTTTCCCTAACATTGGCTGAATGCATTGAGTTCTTTGCTTTAGAAATCCAAAAAGAAACTTTTTCCATTGGCTGATTTACATGTGCATTCATTTGCAAACACCTTCTAGACACTGGATTCACCTAACTCTATGTGAATGCAGTATGTTACTTCAAGTTTGAAAGGTAAGTAAGATTCTTGTTTGTTTGCCTGCTATTTCATTGTTTTCACTCACATGTCAACACACAGCTTTTACCAGAGTCAAAGACAATGAAGTAGTTTTTTCACTTTAAATACTGAATAAGATTTGTCTTTTACTTGCTGCTATGCCTGTATGTTCTCTTAAATTCATCTTCGAAACCCTGGATTCCCCTAACAGGCTGTGAACGCAGCAGTTAATTCAACTTAGAAAGTTAGGTACGATACTTGTTTGTTTGGCTTCTATGGCTAGCTTTCACCCATTTTCAATGTAAAAACAGTGCTTTTACATAATACTATGCCAAAACACTGGTTTCTTCAGTTTTCAAAATTAAGCAATATACTCATTTCATTGGCAGCTCTGCACTTGTTTTCATTTAAATTGAATGTCAAATCTCTCCTTTTACTATGCAAAAGCTGCCAGTTCCTCACTTTGCAAATCTAAGTAAAATCCTTGTTTCTTACAATGCTATACATATGTTTTCAATTACAATCAACTTGAAAACACTTCTTTTCCTTCACTTTGGCTGAATGCATTGATTTCTTTGTTTTAGAAAACCAAAAAAGAAACATGTTTCATTGGCAGATGTTCATGGGTATTCATGTACAAACATCTTCAAGACACTGGTTTCACCTAACTCTCTGTGAATGCAGGAGTTTCTTCAAGTTTGAAACATAAGTAAGATTCTTGTTGTTTGGCTGCTATGCCCTTGCTTTCACTCATATGTCAACACACTGCTTTTGCCTAAGTCTAAGCCAATGCTGTGGTTTATTCACTATACAAAACTAAATTAGATTTGTATTTTATTTGCTGCTATTTCCGTGTTTTCACTTAAATTCATCTTCAAAACCCTTTTTACCCGTAACAGGATGTGAAGGCAGCAGTTAATTCAAATTTGAATGTTAAGTATGATACTTCTTTTTGGCTGTTATGCACTTGCTTTCACACACTATTAATGTATAAACACTGCTTTTACCTAATACTATGCCAAAACACTAGTTTCTTTTGTTTAAATAACAAAGCTGTATACTAATTACATTGGCAGCTACGCACTTGTTCTCACTTACAATGAATGGCAAAACACTGCTTTTACTATGGCAAAGCTGCCCGTTCCTCACTTTTGAAATCTAAGTAAGATTCTTGTTTCTTACAATGCTATACATGTGTTTTCAATTAAAATCACCTTTAAAACACGGATTTTCCCTAACCTTGACTGAATGCATTGAGTTCTTCGTTTTAGAAAACCAAAAAGCATTTTGCTTATTTGGCTGATTGTCCTTTGTACTCATTTACAAACAGCTTCTTGACACTGGTTTCACCTAACTCTTTGTGAATGCAGTAGTTAATTCAAGCTTGAAAAGTAAGTAAGATTCTTGTTTGTTTGGCTACTATGGCCTTGCTTTCACTCACATGTCATCACACATCTTTTACCTAAGGCTAAGCCAATGCAGTGGTTTCTTCAGTTTACAAAACTAAATATGGCTTGTTTTTTATTTGCTGCTATGCTTGTGTTTCACTTGAATTCATCTTGAAAACACTTGTTTCCCCTAATAGGCTGTAAATGTAGCAGTTAATTCAACTTTGAAAGATAAGTAAGACACTTGTTTGTTTGGCGGCTATCCACATGCTTTCACTCACTATCAATGTAAAACCACTGCTTTTAACTAATATTATGGAAAACTCTCGTTTCTTCTGTTCTCAAAACAAAGCAATATACTCATTACATTGGCAGCTAAGCACTTGTTTTCACTTGCAATAAATGCCAAAACACTGCTTTTATTATGCCAAACTTCCACATCCTCACTCTCAAAATCTAAGTAAGATTCTTGTGTCTTACACATCTAAGTATGTGGTTTCAATTACAATCTTCTTGAAAACCCTGCTTTTCCCTAACGATTGCTGAATGCATTGAGTTCTTTGCTTTAGAAATCCAAAAAGGTAAACTTGTTTCATTGGCTGAATTGCATGGGCATTCATATACAAACAACCTCAAGACACTGGTTTAACCTAACTCTCTGTGAATGCATAGTTACTTCAAGATTTAATAGTAAGTAAGATTCTTGTTTGTTTGGCTGCTCCGCCCTTTTATTCACTCACAAGTCCACACACAGCTTTTGCCTAAGGCTAAGCCAAAGCAGTAGTTTCTTCACTTTACATAACTAAATAAGATTTCTCTTTTATTTGGTGCTATGACTGTGCTTTCACTTAAATTCATCTTCAAAACCCTGGTTGCCCTTTACAGGATTTGACTGCTGCACTTAATTCAACTTTGAAAGTTAAGTAAAAAACTTGTTTGTGTGGCTGCTATTTGGTTGCTTTCACTCATTATCAATGTAGAAACACTGCTTTTACCTAATACTATGCCAAAACACTGATGTCTTCAGTTTTCAAAACTAAGCAATATACTCATTACATTGCCACCTATGCACTTGTTCCCACTTACAATGAATGTCATAAAACTGCTTGTACTATGCCAAAGCTGCTGGTTATGCACTTTGGAAATCTAAGTAAGATTCTTGTTTCTTACACTGCAAAGCATGTGTTTTCAATTACAATCTAATTGAAAACACTGCTTTTCCCTAATGTTGGCTGAATGAATTGAGTTCTTTGCTTTAGAAATCCAAAACAAAAAACTTGTTTCATTGGCTGATTTGCATGTGAATTAATTTACAAACAAATTCAAGACTCTCGTTTCACCTAACTCTCTGTGAATGCAGTAGTTATTTCGTTTTGAAAGTTAAGGAAGACACTTGTTTGTTTGGCTCCTATGCATTTGCTTTCAGTCATTATCAATGAAAAAACACTGCTTTTATCTAATGTATGAAAAAACACTGGTTTCTTCAGTCTTCAAAACTAAGCAATATATTCATTACATTGGCAGCTATGCACTTCTTCTCACTTACAATGAATGTCAATACACTGCTTTTACTGTGCCAAAGCTACCAGTTCCTCACTTTTAAATCGAAGTAAGTTTCTTGTTTCTTACAATGGTATACACGTGTTTTCAATAACAATCAACTTGAAAACACTGCTTTTCCCTAACATTGTCTGAATGCATTGAGTTCTTTGAGTTTGAAAACCAAAAATGAAACATGTTTCATTGTTTGATTTGCATGAGTATTCATTTACAAACAACTTCAATACACTGGTTTCAGCTAACTCTCTGTGAATGCAGTAGTTACTTCAAGTTTGAAACTAAGTATGATTCTTGTTTGTTTGGCTACTATACCCTTACTTTCACTCACATGTCAACAACACACTTTTACCTGAGGCTAAGCCAATACAGCAGTGTCTTCATTCTACAAACGTAATTAAGATTTGTCTTTTATTTGCTGCTATGCCTGCTTTTTCAGTGAAATTCATCTTCACAACACTGGTTTCCCATAACAGGCTGTGAATCCAGCAGGTAATTCAACTTTGAAAGTTAAGTAAGATGTTTGTTTGGGGGCTATGCATTTACTTTCATTCATTATCAATGTAAAACCACTGCTTTAACCTGATACTATGCCAGGAAACTGGTTTCTTCAGTTTTCAAAACTAAGGAATATACTCACTACATTGGCAGGTATACAATTGTTTTCACTTACCGTGAATATCAAAACACTACTTTTACTATGCCAAGGCTGTCGGTTCCTCACTTTTGAAATCTAAGTAAGATTCTTGTTTCTTAAAATGCTATACATGTGTTTTCAAATACAATCAACTAGAAAACACTCCTTTTCCCTATCAATGGCTGAATGCATTGAGTTCTTTGCCTTTGAAAACCAAAAATGAAACATGTTTCATTGGCAGATTTGCATGTGTATTCATTTACAAATTCATGACACTGGATTCACCTAACTCTCTGTGAATGCAGTAGTTACTTCAAGTTTGAAACTAAGTGTGATTCTTGTTTGTTTGGCTGCTATGCCCTTGCTTTCACTCACATGTCAACACACAACTTTTACCTAAGGCTATGCCATTCCAGGGTTTCTTCACATTACAAAAATAAATAATATTTGTCTTTTATTCGCTACTTTGCCTGTGTTTTCACTTAAATTCATCTTGAAACATTGGTTTCCCATAACAGGCTGTGAATGCAGCAGTTAATTCAAATTGGAAAGTTAAGTAAGATGTTTGTTTGCCTGCTATGCACTTGTTTTCACTCATTATCAATGGAAAAACAATGCTTTTATGTAATACTATGCCAAAACACCGGTTTCTTCTGTTTTCAAAACTAAGCAATATACTCATTTCTTTGGCCTCTATGCCTTTGTTCTCACTTACAATGAATGTCAAAACCATGCTTTTACTAAGGAAATGTTTCCGGTTCCTCATTTTGGTAATCTAAGTAAGATTCTTGTTTCTTTCAAAGTTATGCATGTGTTTTCAATTACAATCAACTTGAAAACTCTGCTTTTCCCTCACGTTGGCGGAGTGCATTGAGTTCTTTGCTTTATAAAACCAAAATGACACTTGTTTCATTGGCTGATTTCCATGTGCATTCTTTCACAAACAACTTCCAGACACTGGTTTCACCTGTCTCACTGTGAATGCAGTAGATACATCAATTTGAAACTTAAGTAAGATTCTTGTTATTTTGGCTGCTATGCCCTTGTTTTCCCTCACAAGTCAACACACAGCTCTTGCTTAAGGCTAAGTCAATGCAGTGGTTTCTTCACTTTACCAAACTAAATAAGATTTGTCTTTTATTCGTTTCTGTGCCTGTGTTTTCACTTAAATTCATATTCAAATCCCTGATTTCCCATGTCATACTGTGAATGCAGCAGTTAATTCAACTTTGAAAATTAAGTAAGATACTTGGTTGTTTAGCTGCTATGCACTTGCTTTCAATCATTATCAATGTAAAAGCACTGCTTTAAACTAATACTATGCCAAAACACTGGTTTCCTCAGTTTTCAAAACTGAGTAATATAGTCATTTCATTGGCAGGTATGCACTTGTTTGCACTTACAATGAATGGCAAAACACTGCTTTTACTATGCCAAAGCTGACGGTTCCTCACTTTCGAAATGAATAAGATTCTTGTTTCTTACAATGATATACATGTGTTTTCAATTGCAATCAACTTGAAAATACTGCTTTTCCCTATCATTGGCTGAATGTATTGTGTTCTTTGCTTTAGACAACCAGAAAAAAAACTTGTTTCATTGGATGATTTGCATGAGTATTTCTTTAAAAACAACTTCAAGACACTGGTTTCACTGAACTCTCTGTGAATTCAGTAGTTACGTCAAGCTTGAAAGTTAAGCAAGATTTTTGTTTGTTTTGCTGCTACGTCCTTGCTTTCACTCACATGTCAACACACAGCTTTGCCTAAGGCTAAGACAATGCAGTGAATTCTTCACTTTACAAAACTAAATAAGATAAGTTTTTTATTTGCTGCTATGCCTGTGTTTTCACTTAAATTCATCTTCAAAAAACTGGTTTCCCACAACAGGCTGTGAATGCAGCAGTTAATTCAACTTTGAAAGAAAAGAAAATACTTCTTTGTTCTGCTGCTATGTGCTTCCTTTCACTCATTATCAATGTAAAAACCATGCTATTACCTAATATTATGTGAAAACACTGGTTTCTTCAGTTTCCAAACCTAAACAACATTCTCATTACTCTGGCAGCTATGCAGTTCCTCTCATTTACAATGAATGTCAAAACACAGCTTTTACTATGGGAAAGCTGCCGGTTCCTCACTTTGGAAAACTCAGTAAGATTTTAGTTTCTTAAAATGCTATCCATGGGTTTTCAATTACAATCAACTAAAAAACCCTGCTTTTCCCTAACGTTGGCTGAATGCATTGAGTTATTTGCTTTAGAAAAACAAAAAAGAAACTTGCTTCATTCACTGATTTGCATGTGTATTATTTTACAAACAACAACAAGACACTGGTTTCACCTATCTCTCTGTGAATGCAGTATTTACTTCAAGCTTGAAACAAGTAAGATTCATGTTTGTTTGGCTGCTATGTCCTTGTTTTCACTCACATGTCAACACACAGATTTGCCTAATGCTAAGCCAAAGCTCTGGTTTCTTAACTTTACAAAACTAAATAAATTTGTCTTTATTTTCTGCTATGCCTGTGTTTTCACTTAAATTCATCTTCAAAACACTGGTTTCCCGAAACAGGCTGTGAATTCAGCAGTTAATTCAAATTTGAAAGTCAAGTAATATACTTCTTTATTTGTCTGCTATGCATTTGCTTACACTCATTTTCAACATAAAAACTGTGCTTTTACCTAATACTAGGTCAAAACACTGTTTTTTCAGTTTTCAAAACTAAACAATATGCTCATTACATTGGCAGATATGAACTTGTTTTCAATTCCAATGAATGTCAAAACACTTCTTTTACTATACCAAAGCTGCCAGTTCCTCAGTTTCAAATTCTAAGAAGGATTCTGGTTTCTTACAATGCTATACATGTGTTGCCAATTACAATCAACTTCAAAATACTGCTTTTTCTTAATGTTGGCTGAATGAATTGAGTTCTTTACTTTAGAAAACCAAAAAAGAAGCTTGTTTCTTTGGCTGATTTGCATGTGTATTCATTTACAAATAACTTCAAGACACTGGTTTCACCTAACTCTCTGTGAATGCAGTAGTTACTTCAAGTTTGAAAGGTAAGTAAGATTCTTGTTTCTTTGACTTCTATGCCCTTGCTTTCCCTCAAATGTCAACACACAGCTTTTACCTAAGGCTAAGCCAATGGATTGTTTTCTTCCCTTTACACAACTAAATAATGTTTGTCTTTAATTTGCTGCTATCTTTTGTTTTCATTTAATTCTTCTTCAAAACACTGGTTCACTGTAACAGGCTGTGAATGCAGCAGTTAATTTAACTTTTAAAGTTGAGTTAAATACTTGCTTGTTTGGGATTTATGCACTTGTTTTCACTCACTCTCAATGCAAAACACTGCTTTTACCTAATACTATGCCAAAACACTGGTTTCTTCAGTTTGCAAAACTAAGCAATATACTCATTTCATTGGCAGCTATCAATTTGTTTTCAGTTAAAATGATAGGCATAACACTGCCTTTACTATGCCAAAGTTGCCAGTTCCTCCCTTTTGAAAACTAAGTAAGATTCTTTTTTCTTACACTGCTATACATGTGTTTTCAATTACAATCAGCTTGAAGACACTACTTTTCCCTAACGTTGGCTGAATGCATTGAGTTTTTGCTTTAGAAACCAAAAAAGATACTTGTTTCATTGGCTGTTTTGAATCTGCATTCATTTACAAATAACCACAAAACACTATTTTCACCAATCTCTCTGTGAATGCAGTAGTTACTTCAAGTTTCAAAGGTAAGTAAGGTTCTTGTTTGTTTGGCTGCTATTCACTTGCTTTCCCTCACATGTCAACTCACAATTTTACCGAAGGCTAAGCCCATGCTGTGGTTTCTTCACTTTACAAAACTAAATGACATTTGTCTTCATTGGCTGCTATGCCTTAGTTTTCACTTAAATTCATCTTCAAAACAGGGGTTTCCAATAATAGGCAGTGAATGGAGCAGTTGAGTCAACTTTCAAAGTTAAGTAAGATACTTGTTTGTTTGGTTGCTATGTGCTTGCTTTCACTCATTATCAAAGTAAAAACAGTGCTTTTACCTAATACTATGCCAAAACACTGGTTTGTTCAGTTTTGAAAACTAAGGAATATACTCATTACATTGGTAGATATGCACTTATTTTCACTTACAATGAATGTCAAAACAGTTCTTTTGCTATGCCAAAGCTGCTGGTTCCTAACCCTCAAAATCTAAGTTAGATTCTTGTTTCCTACAATACTGTACAAGTTTTTTCATATAAAATCAGCTTGAAAACACTGCTTTTCCCTAACGTTGGGTGAATGCATTGAGTTCTTTACTTTGCAAAACCACAAAAGAGAATTGTTTCATTGCCTCTTTTGCAGGTGTATTCATTTACAAACCACTTCAAGACACTGGTTTCACCTACTCTCCGTGAATGCACTAGTTACTTCAAGTTTGAAAGGTAAGAAATGTTCTTGTTTGTTTGGATGCTATGCCCTTGCTTTCACTCACATGTCAACACACAGCTTTTCCCTAAGGCTATGCCAATGCAGTGGTTTCTTCACTTTACAAAACTAAATAAGTTTTGGCTTTTTTTTTTGCTGCTATGCCTGTGTTTTCACTTAAATTCATCTTCAATACCCTGATTTCCCCTAACAGGCTGCGAATTCAGCAGTTAATAAAACTTTGAATGTTCATTGGGATTTATGCACTTGTTCTCACTTACAATGAATATCAAAATACTGCTTTACTATAGCAAAGCTGCTGGTTACTCACTCCCGAAATGTAAGTAAGATTTTTGTTTCTTACAAGCCTATATATTTGTTTTCAATTACAATAAACTTGAAAACACTTCTTTTCCCTAAATTTGAGTGAATGCAATGATATCTTTGCTTTATGAAACAACAAAAGAAATTTGTTTCATTGGCTAATTTGCATGTGTATTCTTTTACAATCTTCTTCAAGACACTGATTTCACATAATTGTCTGTATAGGCAGTAGTTACTTCAAGTTTAAAAGTAAGAAAGACTCCTGTTTGTTTGGCTGCAATGCCCTTGCTTTCACTCACAGGTCAACACACAAATTTTACCTATTGCTAAGCCAATGCAGTGGTCTCTTCACTTTACAAAACTAAATAATATTTGTGTTCTTTTTGTTGCTATGCCTGTGTTTTCACGTAAATTCATCTTCAAAACACTGGTTTCCCATAACAGGTTGTGAATGCAGCAGTTAATTAAATTTTGAAAGTCAAGTAAGATACTTTTTGTTCGGCTTCTATGCACTTGTTTTCACTGACTATCAATGTAAAACACTGCTTTTACCTAATACTATTTCAAAACACTGGTTTCTACAATTTTCAAAGCTAAGCAATATACACATTACATTGGCAGCTATGAACTTGTATTCAGTTACAATGAATGGCAAAACATTTCTTTTACTATGCCAAATTTCCCGGTTACTCACTTTCAAAATCTAAGCAAGATTCTTCTTCTTACAATGCTATACATGTGTTTTCAATTACAATCAACTTGAAAATAATGCTTTTTTGAGTTCTTTGCTTTAGAAAACCAAAAATAAGCTTGTTTCAGTGGCTGATTTGCATGTGTATTCATTTGCAAACAACTTCAAGACACTGGTTTCACCTAACTCTCTGTGAATGCTGTAGTTGCTTTCAGTTTGAAAGGTAAGTAAGATTCTTGTTTGTTTGGCTGCTATGCACTTGCCTTCACTCACTTGTCAACACAGAACTTTTGCCTAAGGCTAAGCCAATGCAGTGGATTCTTCACTTTACAAAGCTAAATAAGATTTGTCTTTTATTTGCTGTTATCCCTCTGATTCCACTGAAATTCTTCTTCAAAACACTGGTTTCCTGTAACAGGCTGTGCATGCAGCAATTCTTTCCACTTTGAAAGTTAACTAAGATACTTGTTTTTTTGCCTGCTTTGCACTTGCTTTCACTCATTATCAATGTAAAAACTCTGCTTTTACCTAATACTATGCCAAACACTGGTTTCTTCAGTTTTCAAAACTTAGCAATATACATATTACATTGGCAGCTATGCAGTTGTTTTCACTTACAATGAATATTAAAAAAACTGCTTTTACAATGCCAAAGCTGCGGTTCCTCACTTTGGAAATGTAAGTAAGTTTCTTGTTTCTTCAATGCTACACGTGTGTTTAAAATTACTATCATCTTGAAAACACTGTGTCTCCCTAACGTTGGCTGAAGGCATTGAGTTCTTTGCTTAAGAAAACAAAAAGAAACTTGATTCATTGCCTCATTTGCATGTGTATTCATTTACAAACAACTTCAAGACCCTGGTATAATCTAACTCTCTGTGAATGCAGTAGTTACTTCAAGTGTGAAAGGTAATTAAGATTTTTTTTTGTTTGGCTACTTGCCCTTGCTTTCACTCACATGTCAACACACAGCTTTTACCTAAGATGAAGCCAATGCAGTGGCTCCTTCACTTTGCACAACTAAATAATTTTTTCTTTTATTTACTGCTATGCCTGTGTTTTCACTTATAGTCATCTTCAAAACTCTGGTTTCCTGTAACAGGCTCTGAATGCAGCAGTTAAATCAACTTTGGAAGTTAAGTAAGGCACTTGATTTTTTGCTTGCTATGCACTTGCTTGCACTCATTATCAATGTAAAAACACTGCTTTTACCTAATAATATGCCAAAACACTGGTTTCTTCAGTTTTCAAAACTAAGCAATATACTCCTTACATTGCCAGGTATTCATCTTTTTTCGCTTATAATGAATAGCCAAGCATTCCTTTTACACTTCAAAAGCTGCCTGTTCCTCATTTTGAAACCTAAGTAAGATTCTTGTTTCTTACACTGCTCAGCATGTGTTTTCAATTACAATCAACTTGAAAACTCTGCTTTTCCCTAAGATAAGCAAAATGCGTTGAGTTCTTAGCTTTAGAAAACCAAAAAAGAAACTTGTTTCATTGGCTGATTTGCATGTGTATTCATTTAAAAGCACTTCAAGACACTGGTTTCAACCAACACTTTGCGAATTCAATAGTTGCTTCAATTTTGAAAGGTAAGTAAGATTCTTGTTTGTTTGGCTGCTATGCCCTTGTATTCACACACATGTCAACACACTTATACCTAAGGCTAAGCCAATGCAGCCATTTCTTCACTTTTCAAAACTAAATAACATTTGTCTTTTATATCTACTTTGCTTGTGTTTTCACTTAAATTCCTCTTCAAAACACTGATTTCCCGTAACAGGCTGTGAAAGCAGCAGTTAATTCAACTTTGAAAATTAAGTAAGATACTTGTTTTTTTGCTGATATTTGCTTGCTTTCACTCATTATCTATGTAAAAACAGTACTTTTTCCTAATACTATGCCAAAACTGGTTTCTGCAGTTTTCAAAACTAAGAAATATGCTCATTACATTGGCAGCTATGCACTTGTTTTCACTTACAATTAATGACAAAACACAGCTTTTACTATGCCAAAGCTGCAGGTCCTCACTTTTAAATCAAAGTAAGATTCTTGTTTCTTACAATGCTATACAAGTGTTTTCAATTACAATCAACTTCAAAACACTGCTTCTCCCTAACGTTGGCTGAATGCATTTGGATTTATGCTTTATAAAACAAAAAAATAACTTGTTTCATTGGCTGATTTACGTGTGTATTCATTTTCAAACAACTTCAAGACACGGGTTTCACCTATCTCTCTGTGAATGTAGTAGTTACCTCAAGTTTGAAAGGTAAGTAAGATTATTGTTTGTTTGTCTGAAATGCCCTTGCTTTCACTCACATGTCAACACACAATTTTACTGAAGGCTAAGACAATGCAGTGTTTTTTTCACTTTACAAAACTATGTAAGATTTGTCTTTTATTTGCTGCTATCCCTGTGTTTCCACTTAAATTCCTTTACAAAACACTGGTTTTCCCTAACAGGTTGTGAGCGCAGCAACTAATTCAATTTGAAAATTAAGTAAGATATTTGTTTGTTTGGCTTCTATATGCTTGCTTTCACTCACTATAACACTTAAAACTCTACCTTTACCCAACTATACCAAAATACTGGTTTCTTCAGTTTTTAACACAAAGCAATATACACCTTACATTGGCAGCGATTCACATTTTTTCGCTTACAATGAATGACCATCTACTCTTTTTACTCTGCCAAACCTGCCAGTTCCTCACTTTTGAAATCTTATTAAGATTCTTGTTTCTTAAACTGGTAAGCATGTGTTTTCAATTACAATCAACTTGAACACGCTGATTTTCCCAAACGTAGGCTAATTGCATTCAGTTCTTTGATTTAGAAAACCAAAAAAGAAATTTGTTTCATTGGCTGATGACCTGTGTATTCTTTTACAAACAACTTCAAGACACTGGTTTCACCTAACTCTCTGTGAATGCACTAGTTACTTCAAGTTTGAAAGGTAAGTAAGATTCTTGTTTGTTTGGACACTATGCCCTTGCTTTCACTCACATATGAACACAAAGTTTTACCTAAAGCTAAGCCAATGCAGTGGTTTCTTCACTTTGAAAACTAAATAAGATTTTGCTATTATTTCCTGCAATTCCTGTGTTTTCATGTATTCATCTTCGAAACACTGGTTCCCCATAACAGGCTGTGAATGCAGGAGTTAATTCAACTTTGAATGTTAAGTAAGATATTTGTTTGGCTGTTTTGACCTTGCTTTCACTCATTATCAATGTAAAAACACTGCTCTTACCTAATACCATGCCAAAACACTGGTTTCTTCAGTTTTCAAAACAAAGCAATATACTCACTGCATTCACAGCTTTGCACTTGTTTTAAATTACAATGAATGTCAAAACACTGCTTTTACTATGCCAAATCTGCCAGTTTCTCCCGTTCAAAATCAAAGTAAGATTCTTGTTTCTTATAATGCTATACATGTGTTCTCAATTTCAATAATCTTGAAAACACTGCTTTTCCCTAAAGTTGGCTGAGTGCATTGAGATCTTTGCTTTAGAAAACCAAAAAAGGAACTTGTCACATTTGCTGATATGCATGAGTATTCATTTACAAACAATTTCAAAACACTGGTTCCACCTAACACTCTGGGAATGTAGTAGTTACCACAATTTTGAAGGGTAAGTAAGATTCATGTTTGTTTGCCTGCTAAGACCTTGCTTTCACTAACATGTCAACACACAGCTTTTACCTAAGACTAAGCCAATGCAGTGGTTTCCTCACCTTACAAAACTAAATA
Organism: Cabassous unicinctus; assembly: GCA_029593785.1. Lineage (NCBI taxonomy): Eukaryota > Metazoa > Chordata > Mammalia > Cingulata > Chlamyphoridae > Cabassous > Cabassous unicinctus. The sequence continues at coordinate 1,321 of JAQZBX010006773.1, read as the reverse complement.
AGAATTGTCTTTTATTTGCTGCTATGCCTGTGTTTTCACTTAAATTCATCTTCAAAACACTAGTTTCCTTTAACAGGCTGTGAATACCAGAGTTAATTCAGCTTTGACAGTAAAGTAAGATAATTGTTTGTTTGGTGGCTATGCACTTATTTCACACATTATCAATGTAAAAACACTTCTTTTACCTAATACTATGCCACAACACTGTTGTTGTTTTTTTCAGTTTTCAAAACTAAGCAATATACTCATTACATTGGCATCTGTGCACTTGTTTTCAATTACAATGAATGGCAAAACACTGCTTTTACTATGCCATTTTTCCGGTTCCTCACTTTCAAAATCTAAGTAAGATTCTTGTTTCTTACACTGCGAAGCATGGATTTTCAATTGCAATCAACTTGAAAACACTGCTTTTACTTAACTTAGGGTGAATGCATTGAAATCTTTGTTTTAGAAAACAAAAAAGAAATATGATTCATTTTGTTATTTCCATGTATATTCATTTACAAACAACTTGAAGACATTGCTTTCACCTATCTCTCTGTGAATGCAGTAGTTATTTCAAATTTTAAAAGTAAGTATGATGCTTGTTTGTCTGGATGCTATGCCCTTGCTTTCACTCACATGTCAACACAGAGATATGCCTTAGTCTAAGGCAATGCATTGGTTTCCTCACTTTACAAAATTAAATAAGATTTGCCTTTTGTTTGCTGCTGTTTCTGTGTTTTCACTTAAATTCATCTTCCAAACACTGGTTTCCCCAAACAGGTTGTGAATGTTGCAGTTAATTCATCTTTGAAAGTTAAGTAAGATGCTTTTTTGTTTGCCTGCTATGCACTTGCTTTCACTCATTATCAATGTAAAAACACTGCTTTTACCTAATAATATGACAAAATATTGGTTTCTTAAGTTTTCAAAACTTAGAATATACTCATTACATTGGCAGCTATGCACTTGCTTTCACTTACAATGAATGTCAAAACATTGCTTTTACTATGCCAAAGGTGCTGGTTCGTCACTCTGGAAATCTAGAAAGATTCTTGTTTCTTACAATGCTATACATGTGTTTTCACTTACTTTCAACTTGAAAACACTGCTTTTCTGTAACGTTGGCTGAATGCATTGAGTTCTTTGCTTTAGAAAACCAAAAAAGAAACTTATTTCATTGGCTATATGCATGTGTCTTTATTTACAATCAACTTCAAGACACCGGATTCACCTGACTCTCTGTGAATAAAAAGTTACTTCAAGTTTGAAAGGTAAGTAAGATTCTTGTTTATTTGGCTTCTACACCCTTATTTTCTCTCGCATGTCAACACAC